>ML791511.1:301446-316160 GCA_009831015.1 Picea engelmannii | reverse complement strand
TTGCTTTGCTTAGTCATTTTTTCGAAAATGTCTAAGTGCGCAGTTTGACAGACTCACGAGTTCACATTTATAGTCATGTTTTGTATCACGAGTCCGACAATGACTTCCTCATTCTATACTTAGCCACTTTTTCGATCGCGGGTTCCCAAGCTGGCGGGTTCAAAATTGCGATGTGTCAGGCCCAAACAACACTCGGAGTTCCACGATATACAAATTGACAATTAGACTCCCGGGCTGGGGGGCTCAATATTGAGCTTATATTGTAAATTTTGAAAAAGCCTTAAAAAATATTTTAATTATAAAAAAAAATAAAAATTATTTTATATTATTAAGGATTGATCATGTTAAAATGAAATGTTCATGGTACCATTAACTTTAATTATTGTAATTCTTACTTTATTTTCTTAAAATTTAACTTCTGAATTATTATCTCAAGCTTCCATATAACCATTAGCTTAAATATTTTAATAAATTTTAACAAAATTTAAACTTTATGGTCTCAAACTTTCATATAACCATTAGCTTTTATAGATATTTTAATAAAATCTAGATATTTATTTTAATTTTAAACATGTATTTTTTTTTAAATAATTTTAATTATTTAAATTAAAATAAATAATTTTTTTATAATACTTTTATTTATTAACAATCTTATTATTATAAAATTTATCTTAGTTTTATAAGAATACAAAATTTAATATAATTGTGTTTTTTAAAATATTTTCATAATTGAATTTTAAATTTTTTAACTAATTCTTTTAAGTTTATGGTAAATACACTCCAAGTAAAAATAAAATTTTATTTTGAATAATTTATTTATTTTAATTTAAATTTCAAATAAAATTAACAAAATTTGAAAATAAAAATAGTTAATTTTAAGTTTAAAATTTTTTTTACTACTTTTAATTATAACTTTTTATTGATGTCTAATAAACATTCTCATCTATATAAACTTGGTTGTAATTTTTGGGTGATATCTAATAAACTTTGAATGGGCTAAAAAAATTGTATTCATTATTATTATATTAATTGAATTTAAAAGGTGTGATATATTAAATTATAGTGATAAGTGTTTTTTATTTTGAAAATATGAGCGAGGGTGTAAGATTGGGTAGTGGGATACACCCAATAATTGTTTCTTTTATTCTTTATCCTTTAATAAATTAGTTATTCAACTATTAATTAGTGATGAGAGATATTGTTGACGGATGGTGATCTCTATCAACTATCTAACATTATCTAAAAACAATATTTTCAAATATTAAATATTAATATTGTACAATTTAATTACATAAAATTATTAAAGGATGTTAAATCCATTTTTTTTAAATGTATGATCGATATAAACTTCGTTCTCTTTTATGAGGTGATATCTAATAAACTTGGAATGAGATAATAACTATGTTTATTATTATTATATTTTGTATCTTTGTGTTTATTATTATTCGTTTTTCCAAAAATGTCTAGGTGTGCAGGTTGGCAGACTCACGGGTTCACATTTATACTCATACTTTTGTATCACGAGTCCGGGCTGACAGGCTCAAAATTGTGTTTCTGTTGTTCCGTGTCCTCCAAACAACACCTAGAGTTTCGCCATATACAAATTGATAGTCAGACTCATTGCGCCTATATTATAAATTTTGAAGAAGCCTTAAAAAGTAATTTAGTTATAAAAATAAAAATGTTATTTTATATTATTAAGGGTTGATCATGTTAAAATGCTATGTTCATGATACCATTAAATTTAATTATGGTAATTCTTACTTTATTTTCTTAAAATTTAACTTCTGAATTACTATCTCAAGCTTCCATATAACCATTCGCTTACATATTTTAATAAAATTTAACGAAATTTAAACTTTATGGTCTCAAACTTCCATATAACCATTGGCTTTCATATATATTTTAATAAAATCTAGATATTTATTTTAATTTTAAACATGTATTTAAAAAAAAATAATTTTAATTATTCAAATTAAAATGAATAAAATTTTTAAAACACTTTTATTTATTAATAATTTCTTTATTATAAAATTTACCTTAATTTTATAAGAATATAAAATTTAATATAATTGTGTGTTTTTTTTTAATATTTTCATAATTGAATTTTAAAATTTTTAACTAATTTTTTTAAGTTTATGGTAAACACACTCTCAGTAAAAATCAAAATTTAAATAAGAATAGTTAATTTTAAGTTTAAAAAAAACTTTACTCTGTACTTTTGATTATAACTTTTTATTGATGTCTAATAAACTTTCTCATCTATATAAACTTGGTTGTATTTAAAATGTGTGATATATTAAATTATAGTGACAAGTGTTTTTTATTTTGAAAATATGAGGGAGGGTGTAAGATTGGATGGTGGGATACAACCAATAATTGTCTTCGTTTAATCTGTATCCTTTAATAAATTAATTATTCAATTATTAATTATCGATGAGAGATATTGTTGGCCGATGGTGATCCCTATCAACTATCTAACATTATCTAAAAACATTATTTCTCAATTTTAATTTATTAATATTAAATATTAATATTGTACAATTTAATTACATAAAATTATTAAAGGATGTTAAATCAATTTTTTTTTTTAAATGTATGATCGATATAAAATAAAAGAGGTGATATCTAATAAACTTGGAATGTGATAATAACTATGTTTATTATTATTATATTTTGTATTTTTGTGTTTATTATTATTCATTTTTCCGAAAATGTCTAGGTGCGCGGGTTGGCGGACTCATGGGTTCACATTTATAGTCATGTTTTTGTATCAAGAGTTCGACTCATGACTTCTTCATTCCATACTTAGCCACTTTTTGGATCGCGGGTTTCCAGGCTCAAGATTGTGCATATATTATAAATTTTGAAGAAGCCTTAAAAAGTAACTTAGTTATAAAAATAATAAAAAAATTATTTTATATTATTAAGAGTTTATCATGTTAAAATGAAATGTTCATGATACCATTAACTTTAATTATGATAATTCTTACTTTATTTTCTTAAAATTTAACTTATGAATTACCATCTCAAGCTTCCATATAACCATTCGCTTACATATTTTAATAAACTTTAACGAAATTTAAGCTTTATGGTCTCAAACTTCTATATAACCATTAGCTTTTATAGATATTTTAATAAAATCAAGATATTTATTTTAATTTTAAATATGTATTTTTTAAAAAATAATTTTAATTATTCAAATTAAAATGAATAATTTTTTTATAATACTTTTATTTATTAATAATTTCATTATTATAAAATTTATTTTAATTTTATAAGAATATAAAATTTAATATAATTGTGTTTTTTTTAATATTTCATAATTGAATTTTAATTTAAATATTGCTCACTTTTATTTTCATAATTGAATTTTAATGTGTACTTTAGTGTGTACTTTTAATATTTTGATATTTGAATTTTAGTTTGGATGATTATTTGGAACCCCATATTGTTGACTTCGGTTTGGCCCAAGTTATAAGCAATAATTAGAGTACACAAAGCTTGTTAGGGCCTCCGTTTGATTTGTCAGTTTTCTATAGAGTAGAAAATATTACTTTTATTTTATGTATGTCCTCGGATATAATTTATTTTTTAGTTCTTCAATGCATTGCTGCTTATGCCCATATCAATTTTTGAAGCTCTAAAACATGGTTATAAGGAAGGTAATCTCAAGAAGTTGTGTAAACTTCATGGATGCATTGTTATTGAATACAACTTCTTTATTTTGCTTTAACTTAGAAATTGCATCATCACATACATTTCATTCTTCAATTTTGTAAACATAAATTCTCTCCAATTTTTCATGGTTTGTAAAGTAAGAAAACACACACATATATAGACAGGTCATGTCTCTTATACATGGATCTCTGTAATTAATTTTGTTTTCTGAAAATAATCATTAACTTCAAAAAAATCTCATTTTCTGCTCATCTATGAAAGTCTTTTTATTGTTTTTTTCACTGAATTTACAATAGAGGTTTGCAGGCACTTCACACCTGGTTCTTTGAAGATTTTTTTTTTTTTAAAGTCTCCATCTTTCTTCAAAATTCTTTTAAATCTGAACCCAAAAAACTATTTTCTGAACATATACACTATTTTCTTGCTTGTTTTCTATGCGGATAATTCTTTCTAGCTTGTTTTCTATGGTAAACATTGGGTATTTTGGAAATCAGAGAAATATTTTCTTGGCGTGAAGGCTTCTCCAAAAGCCGATGTATACAATTATGGGATATTGTTGTTGGAGCTTATCAATGGGTTAAATCCAACCAACCCAACTTATCCTAGGGTTTCAAATTTATGTTATCAACAATAGTGTAAAGACACCCACACTAAAGTAAAGGAAGATTCACAACAATGAGAGAGAAGAATTTAAAGATGATAAGGTTAGAGGGATAGTCTTTAAAAATATCGCCCTGAGACTTAAACACTTTACCTTTGTCTTGCTTTTCTTTTCCACGATTTGTTTCTTCCACAAATTCAACATATATTAGGAGCTTGCAAGCCGATTCTCAGGTCGAACATGACAAATCCGCCCCTCTACAATACGAGAAACTTGCATTTCTAATATTTTTGGTTCAGCCTTCATCAACAGCCTCACCAAGTCCACAATATGAAAGAATCCAAGCCCACCGAGTGATTGATTGAACTGATGGAAAACCAACGTATTTTGAAAGGGGTGGTCCAATGGAACAGATGAATGGCAACATCTATCAGGAGGGGTGGTTCAATATGTGACACGATGAGGTGCTACCACGCGACGGGGCTATGTGTAGTAAACGATTAGGTGAGTGATACCATACCCATTCTGTTTCCCACCAGACGAGTGAGATTGAGAAATGTTGTGACCTTATGAGATAATGTGCTTGAGCCATGTTACACCGCCATATGATCATATCGATTGAGTCGTTTTACTAACAGATAAGATTGACTGATGAGTTCCATGGATTTATAACTTAATCTTCTTCTGATGCTGGTCGGATAGACCAGACGGGGGGAGGCTAGGTATGAAGGAGAGACAAATCATAATGTTACATCCTTTGGTTGGGGTATGGTGGAAGGGAAGGGAAGAATTTATTTATTTATTTCCTCAAGTTGGGCGTAGACACAAACTTTGGTTGGAAAATATTTTAGATAACTTTCACATTTGGGGTCAGAAGAACTGCATCGCCACTGACGTTTCTTTCTTGCTATTGAGTGGAAGCAGATCCATCACGGACGCATTCATAATTCGTTCGGTATGAAGCAGGCAGATGAAATGAGGAAGAAGTAGCTAATTCTGCTGCAAAAGCAACAAGGGTATGCCGAAGCAAAGTCGTTGGTTCAGGTGACGATATCATAGTGTCAACGGGGGCATAATCTCAAATATAGATATATATTTAATGTAATGTGGTGCAACATCTTGAATCCTCAAAAGAAAGTGGTCTGCCCAAATTCAAGACCTATTTCGTGGTTATTTACTCTATATAGTTTCCTCCAACCTCCCTAAATCAACGAGAAATATCGGGGTGACCGAATCTCAGGCAGAGCTTGTTTTTTTAGTGATTCGCTTCATGACAGATGAAGCAAGTGGAAATAAATAAAGAAAGACACCTGTCTGATTCCTATATTATATTATGCAGAGGAGACAGATTGTTTAATGATCAATCCGAGCAATGACCCCTACCTGCAATCATCTGCAATGAAACTATCTATTGGGGGGGCATGGGGCATTTCATGCCCAATACATTATAGATATCCGACCTTGTTCAATGCGTCTTGATGAGAAATGCAATTTCGAGCGAGATAGGATGGATGTGCTTTTTCTGCATGAGATGAGGATCACTTACTTAATAAAGAAAGATTATTTGCTAAATCACTTCCGAATAATCTCAGAATTGGTTTCTTTGGTCCATCTGAGGGCCCTCTGAGTTTGAGATAAGCTTGATCCGCCAATCTTACCCTATTGTCGATCTGACCTGATCCTGAAAACCTAGGACGAGAACCCTAATGCTTGTGAATGAAAAATAAATGATGCATAAAGAATCCTCTATTTTTAGAAATCGAAGGCAAATATTAAGGATTTCTACATTTTTCCCTTGGATCCTCGATCGATGTAAGGTATCAGATTCATCATATAAATAACTATGAGAATAAAATAGTTCGCGTTGTTTTGTTTCCACCCACACTGTATACGATGCATTCTCCTTGTTCCCACTCATCCAACCCCAAACCATAACCCGAGGGAGGTTCTTTCAAAGCTTCTCATTCATAGTTTCCCCCCTTCTTTTGAGGAACTACATGAATTTAGGTTGTTCAGCTTCGAGGTGGGCCTTGTTGAACAACCATGCCATGAGTATTTATGAGTGGGGATAGAGATAGCATTGGAAAGACTTGATACAAGTCCAATCTTAGATCCCTCGCATATCTAAACCTATAGTTTTTGGGATTCAACGAGAGGGGGACAAAGCTTGAACCAAACCACTCGATCTATAGTAACACATCATGCAGTACCACATCCTGGATCATCGTAGAGGTAGCCATCTTACACCTCTAGATCTGATCTTTCCCCCAATTAAACTCGAATCAGCAACCCGAAAAACCTTTTTTTTATTTTATTAATAGGGTTTGACCTAGCTTCCGGAGGCGGGCCTTGCTACCTTAAACTAGCTACACTCGCATCTACGCACCTAATATTAGTCATTCAGTACAGCCTTGCGGCCAAGGACACCAAATTCTCGGCTGACTGGAGAGCCAAGAGCGGTAAGATAAAGTAGAGTTGACTAGTTAATAGCTAGGACAGGAAGGGGAGGATGCAGAAAAGACTTCCAGTTGCAGAGGACATGCTTCCATGCTTCCATTTTTTGGTTGCTCCTTTTGCTTTAATAGCTTGACGGATCATGGATGCAAATTACAGCTGGACGAAGCATCCATAACGCGCGCCAAGGGATCCTGCATCCAAACTACAACTGGACAATGAAGTTATAGCGGGTGGACACCGCAACAACAAACATAATAATATTTATAATTAACGAAAAATTAGGATAAATTTAGCTAGGAGAAAATGCTAAGACAAACATTCAAACTAATGTTAAGTAAGATTCTAGCACTAATCCATCTTCGAACAATGCATAAGAAAATATATGCATGTTAATCCAAGATCTTCATGAATTAAAGTATTGGGAATAGCAAAGCTGGCAATAAGAATTTGAATCTATTCTCCAATGAGATGATGACATATAAGATTTTTTTTATTATATAAAAAATAATGTTTTTAGTTATATAGTTCGAACAATAGAAATGATGTGAAAATTTATAGTCAAAGGACATATTAATATGAAGTCAACTAATTATCGATTGCTATAATCCCTCTACAGGGAACTAATAAGAAACTCATTATTCTTTCTTGACCATTTTTCTCCACAAACATGTATGGGAAGATTCAAACTATATTCACGGATTCTCTACGATTTTGGAACCTATAGTGACGCAAGTGATCCAGAGGCACCGAATCTTCAAACAATAAGTTTCCAAAGGAAAAACCTTTTTCATTTTCATCATAAAATAAATAAAAAATTATTAAATATTAAAAAATTAATTTATATTTTTCAAAATATTAAATTTAATATATAAATATTAGAAAATCTCTATTCATCATAAAATGAATATTAAATATTAAAAAATTAACGAGAGGGGGACAAAGCTTGAACATCTATAGTAACACATCATGCAGTACCACATCCTAGATCATCGTAGAGGTATCCATCTTACACCTTCGGATCTGATCTTTCCCCCAATTGAAATCGAATCAACAACCTGAAAACCCCTATTTTTTTTCATTAATAGGGTTTGACCTAGCTTCCAGAGGCGAGCCTTGCTACCTTAAACTAGCTACACTCGCATCTACACACCTAATATCAGTCATTCAATACAGCCTTGTGGCCAAGGCCACCAAATTCTCGACCGACTGGAGAGCCAAGAGCGACAAGAGAAAGTAGAGTTGATTAGTCAATAGCTAGGACAGGAAGGGGGATGCATAAAAGGCTTTCAGTTGCAGAGGAAACGCTTCCATGTAGTGACCCTGCTTAAATAGATGTATAGGATTATTAATTATAATTAATTTAATAATCTAACTGTCCTAAAAGTTAGCTAAACAATAATTATTTCTTAAATAACATTAACTAATTAAGTATTATTAATTACTTGTTCATGATTGTCAATGATTAATTAATTATTAATTGACTCATTAATTAATTAAGTAAATAATTAAAGGGGGTTAATAAATTATATTGTTAAATTAAAGCTTACGTATTCGGGAAGGGATAGGGCATTAAATATAGGATAAAATATTAATTAAAAGGGATAAGATATTAATTATAAGGGGATAAGGTAATAAATGGGTAGGTAAGGAAGTAAATGAGAGAGGCGGTGAAGGAAGGATATGGGGGGGGAGGAGGTTTACGAAGGGGGATTATCATTCTATGGGAGATTGAGATTGATTGAGGGGGCTCTCTTGGATTTGCAGAGAGGGGAGTTGAGTTCTGGAGTCGGATTGGATCAGTACAGGCACCGGTTTGCTGGAGGTTTTGGGCACGGGGGCCAGGATATCCATATGATATCCTGGAGCTAGGAAGTTGTCCTAGTTGGCAGAGTGGAACAAGGTTTGCGCAATGTTTACACAGCAAGTGGAAAGCGAAGGTTAGCATTAGACCTAGGTATGTTAATTTGTGTATTTAATTGATGTTAAATAATATGGCTACTACATTCCATGCTTTTATTTCTTGGTTGCTTCTTTTGCTTTAATAGTTTGACGGATCATGCATGAAAATTACAGTTGGATGGAGCATCCATAGCGTGAACCAAGGGATCCTGCATCCAAACTACAACTGGACAATGAAGTTATAGCGGGTGGACACCGCAACAACAAACATAATAATATTTATAATTAACGAAAAATTAGGATAAATTTAGCTAGGAGAAAATGCTAAGACAAACATTCAAACTAATGCTAAGTAAAATTCTAGCACTAATCCATCTTCGAGCAATGCATGAGAAAATATATGGATGTTAATCCAAGATCTTCATGAATTAAAGTATTGGGAATAACTAAGCTGGCAATAAGACTTTGAATCTATTCTCCAATGAAATGATGACATATAAAGTTTTTTTTAGTTTTATAGTTTCAACAATAGAAATGATGTGAAAATTTATAGTCAAATGACATATTAATATGAAGTCAACTAATTATCGATTGCTATAATCCCTCTACACCTTAGGGAGTGACTAATAAAGAACTCATTATTCTTTCTTGACCATTTTTCTCCACAAACATGTATGGAAAGATTCAAACTATATTCACGGATTCTCTACGATTTTGGAACCTATAGTGACGCACGTGATCCAGAGGCACCGAATTTTCAAACAATAAGTTTCCAAAGGAAAAACCTTTTTCATTTTCATCATAAAATAAATAAAAAATTGTTAAATATTAAAAAATTAATTTATATTTTTTAAAATATTAAATTTAATATATAAATATTAGAAAATCTCTATTCATCATAAAATAGATAAATAAAGTTTTTTGGGGGCAGCTCAATTGGCAAGTGCCGTGAAAATAGTGGTAGCAATTGGATAACACGGCCACGTATAACGCGAGCACATGCCCAACTAGTAACTGCCGAACTAGGCACATGCCCAACTAGTAACTGCCGAACTAGTTGCTAATTCCGCCAGACATAAAAAAAAATAAAAAAAATAAATATTAAATATTAAAAAATTAATTTATATTTTTCAAAGAGAAAATATCTAATAACTCACTAAATATCTAAAGAGAAAAATTAATATCTCGCTACCTGGTTCACCAGAAAAAATAATTACTCACTAACTGTCTGGAGAGAAAAATTAATAACTCACTATATTTCACTGTCTCACCAGAGAAATTAATAAATCAGTACCAGTTTGACCAGAAAACTTAATAACTCACTACCTTACGATTTCTTGTTTGTCTGTTACGGAGACATGGATTTTCGTTGATCAACATTGTAACGGTAACGGGACGTGAGAGGACGCTCTCACGTTTTGTATCATTATTTGTTATACACTGTTTACTGAACCCATATTTCTGGGCCACGAGGATCAAACTGCCTTCGCATTAATTCTGTAGCAAATTTTTCCATGTAACCGGACGTGAGATATCCGTAACGGGACGCCCTCACGTCTTCTTGTATCATTATTTATTACGCCCTACTGACAGAACCCATATTTTCAGGCGATGAGTATCAAATTTCGCATGATTTCTTTATCACCAAAGGTGACGATTGTATATTTGTAATTTGGGGAAACAATACGCTATATGTTTGCCATTTCATCATCTACCAGTATGTTAAAGAAAGAGGGAGGGAAAAATTGTGGATTTTACTATGGTTTATGCATTCCATACCACTAGTGTGGTGACTCTCCAAACCTAGGTTTGAAGTATACACATGGGATGAGAGATAGCACATAATATGTGACATGTGGGTAGGGCAAGTAGCATTAAATGTCATGTTCTTTTTAAATTCAAAGGCTACACTACACTTATCACCCACTTATAAATGGGAAGACCAAGGACAAGGAAAGGATTAACTCTTCATCATGGGATCAACATCAAGGGTATGGGATCAACATCAAGGGTATTGATTTCAAGGCCTTAATTTACGTGACTATCACACTGATTAGTAAGCACATCGAAGTCCAAAACAAAAAGCAGTCATTATGGAGGATAGCTTTGAAGAAAAAATTAAGAAATGGTATCGTCAACTTGAGTGCAAAAAGAGGGAATAATCAAAGATGAAGATGAATTTGAGAGGCTAGAGCTCATATTCTAAAAATGCCCATTCCAAAAGCAGTAAAGCTAGAGGAAGATAAAGTAAGGTGGAGCACAAAAAGTTAGACATTGTACTTTAATGGAAGAGGAAGGAGTTAGGAGCACTAGCCCATCCTATGTAAGAGATAAAATTGGATTCCATTCTAAAACAAAAGATGGCTCTCAAATTGGAGGCCTATCTTACATAAGATGGAAAATTATGCTCCCTATGTTGGCGCAAGGAATATCCATATTCCAACTACTCATGTTGTTTGGGATCTAGTAAAATTCCATTGTGGATTGAAGATCAAGAGTTAAAATAGTACTAACCGAGACTATGATGAAGTGGGCAATCTACAAGTTAAGGAACTTCTCATTTATGATTAAGATGGCAAACAGAAGAAAGATCTAATTGATGGGAATATTCGTAGTTGCACCAAACTCTTTTAGATGATTTAGTTTACAAATTTTAGCCTTCAATGTTCCCCCTAACCAAAACTTGAGTGTATTGGGGAGGCCATGCCATTAGGCTACTAGAGTTTAGCAATACTAGGGAGTAGATGAGCTACTCCTTACCAAAGGAAATCATACCTTAATAAAAAAATCAATTCAAAGTATGAAACTTATACTAGTTTGGTGCCAAACCAAGCCCCATATTTACCTACTAATTTAATTTAATAAAGGAGGTTCTAAAAATAAATGAAAATGGTATACCAATAATAATTATCATAAATATTTTCATTCGAGAACCCACTGATGTCTTCATCAACTAAATGTCAAAGTCACCTTGTTTGATGGATAGAATGGAACACTAGGAACCATATTCCAATGTGAACTTTAAGATAAACATAGTATCTACCCTTTACATACAATCTATGTCTAGTGCACAATCTAGTAGCTACCCGCACATGCATTGTTCTACACATTCTACATCTAATGCATAATAAAAAAATCATTAATATTGGTGTTGTAGCTACAAGAAGCCACCATTTCTCTCAGTCCTCACCAACCAAAAGAAATGGGACCCCTACCAGTATTTGTATTCAAATTCCTAACCTACCTAGAATTTGTTGTCACCTACTTTTCCTTGGTCTAATTGGATGAAAATAGGGAATTATTGAGAAGCACTCAATTAAGGAACCTAGTATAAACCATCCTATTGAGTCCAGTACCAATGTCTCTACCTCCGATCAATATCAAGACCTTTAAGGAACCTCAAAGTGATGCGTTGGTACCCTAACAACAATTTAATCAGGTACTAGATTTCCCATTAGATGCTTGTAGCTGAGTAGGTAGCGTAACTTGTATGGTGATGCATCTCAGGTAACTAACATCCCTCATTTTTTTTACAGGGAACAATTCAAAGCTAATTTGTTAAATCCACAATTAGGGGGTAGTGGCAATTTCTTCCCCTGGTATCAAAATGTTTATTCTTGGTGATTCAAAGTTTGGAATTTAAAATACCTCAATTTGGGGCTCGAACCTTATTTCCAGATCAATTAATCTTGCTTTTCTCACATACTACATGGTTGATTTCTCCTATATCCAAATGGCTATTGGTTACCTTAATGCATTCAATTTTCACTAGCATGTGCATATATGATCATAACAATCACATAGACCATCCACTCAACCTATGATCTTCCTAATGATCTAAACNGGGGAGGTTACTCTGAAATCTCTCTAATTTAATCAAGAAAGAATGCTCTATTCTTACCAACTTACACTCTCTACATGTATGGGATAAATTGAACACATCACACATTTGGATATTACCCCTTATATGCATGACAGATCCAAACATTATTGTATTTTACACAACCACATCTAAAAGAGGCCAAGGTTTTATTCTCTTTTGGCTTTAATTAGCATAAACAAGGAAAAGGGCCTGCTATGTGGCACACTGATGGGAGATCAATTTTGATGAGCAAGTTTAGTCGAATTGATTGGATTGAAAATAGATAGAAATCAAATGGAAACATTTGTATAACAGATGTTCTCATGCTATACATTGTCTGTGTAGGATGAGAATACTCCTCTTTCTTTCGGATTTAAACAACACATTTGATTGCAAAATAAAAACTGACATCATTAACATGATGCAAAGTAGTAAATATTGATGACTGGAGAGCAGTAAGATGTAATTATACGAACCAACATTATGAAAGTCCTCCCGCAAAATCATAAGGACCATTAACATGGATACTATTTTGAATCATTTTCATTGGCTCGTGCCCATGGGGATGCAACCTTTCTCTAAACATTATATCACCTACACATGTCCATTATTGTGACCCTCTAATCCGCGAACATCACTGTGACAACATGCACGTACACACCCTTATGGAAGATCCAAATAAGCCTAAGTCCTAACCTTTCGAAGGCCCTCGAACCCGCCTGCTACATGACTTTCCCGCCTTACCCCTTCACTCTAGAACATGTTTGATACCTAATAGGTCTCTGCATGGATGGGATAAAAGTCTTGACCATGTTCCAATAGTATAAGTGAGGTAGGAAGAGTACCCAAGGAGACCTCTATCCAAGACATGGGACCTTTTATATGGTTGGACACATACTCTAATGCCTCATTATGTGGAGGGAGAAAGGAGGAAATGTTAGTTGGACATTATCTCTACAGTAGAATCTTTTGTTGAAGGGAGGCTACTAAATTGGTGTTAATACTTCATGATCAAATTTGTTGAGGAAATCCTTAAGGCCTATGTAAAGACACTTGCATTCAATTATGGATATTTCCTACTTTGATTTTCCATGTTCAATTGGAAAGCCACTAGAGAGCCAGGAGTTGCTAAATCTAGAGGGAGGTCTAGCCTCAACATCATTGAATCCATGGAGATTACATTGGGACATCGACAACATTGACTTCAATGAGAAGGATTTTTAAACATGGTACATCTAGATAGTGGAAGTCACAATGGACCCCACCATAGTGGGCCCCACCTATTGCAATATGTATCCATTCAGAATCGTTCAATACAAAGTCAATTGATCCTCATAAATATATTACACCTTCATGCCACAAATCGAAGACCCTAAAAAAACGTGAAACCTTTTTGAGATCATTTTGTGTGCAAAAAATTTAAATAATGTCTTTTCCAAGACTCACCCATGAACTTGTAGAACACATACCTAGCCCATTTCAGAAGAGTCTTCACAGGAAACCGCTTGCGGGATTTTCCTGGCCTAAGAATTAACGCACAAAACCATGTAATGCCAAAACCCGACTGCTCACAAATTCACCGAATGAATTCCCCACACATACACATGGTTCTCTATCCATCAATCTGCTCCCATTCCCACAAACATGCTCACATAAATTACACTGCCAGCATGCCTACTAACGATAAGTGACAAGACAAATCCTATGCACGTATCACACAACCTAACCTATCACACATTTAATATCCTTGTAGAATAAAATAATTACAACACAGTATAAGAAACCTTAGATAAGTATAGGACATATTTAGATCAAATTAGTTGTTATGAGTATTATGAATGACATGGGAAATATATAGGATATGAGTATTATGAATGACATGGGAAATATGCAGGATATGAGTATTATGAATGACATGGGAAAGATGACAGGGTAGGAAAGTACTGCATATCACCAGCTCATGCGATATCATATAGACCTCGGATAATTAATAATGACGATGTCGATTCAAATCAGAGAGAGCCAAGCAAGGAAGCATTGGAAACACCCTTACCTTATCATCACACCTCAGTATGAATTGCATGAAATATTATAAAAGGAAATAGAGAATAGGGAAAACTTCATTGTTTGGAAAAGAGATGGGTAGAGCATGAGTTGTATAAGCCGTGAGAGTGGGGTTAATACACTCCTTCACCTGGTTATTTCCATCAGGAG
>ML791511.1:289132-301058 GCA_009831015.1 Picea engelmannii | reverse complement strand
ATATATAGGAGACAAAGGGTTACAATTATAATGAAAGGGTTCAAAGAAGGGTTCTAGCCGACCTACTAGAAATGTAATAATTCAATATCTAAGGAATAATAAGGGTTTTTATACATATCATGGGGATTTGTCCAGGGCTTAACATGATCGTCCCCTTCAAACAAGTGTCGAGGGATTTGTCTAAGGCTTAACATGCTCGTCCCCTTCAAACAAGTATTTTCCTCAACACTTGTCTAACCACATATGCTTCTGCATGAAGACCTCATCTTCCCATGTTGCCTCTTCCACTAGTAGGTTCTTCCATTTGATGAGGTACTCTGTAATTGCTTGATTTCTCAGCTGCTTAATTCTCATTTCAAGGATTGTTTTTAGATCTAGTATGATTTTCCCTTCTTCATTGAGCTCTGGTAAAATTGTTTGGACCAAGATCTTGCTGCTGATGACCTTCTTTAAGGAAGAAACATGGAATACTGGATGTACACATGAAATGGAGGCAACTCCAATTTATAAGCCATACTTCCAATCCTTTGAAAAACCTTATAGGGGCCATAATATTTTGGTGCTAGTTTATTGTCCTTTTTTTCTTTTTCTTGAGGGACATTTGTTTGTATGGTTGTAGCCTTAGAAATACCCAATCCCCCACCTCAAATTCCCTTTCCCTGCGATGTTGATCTGCTTGGTGTTTCATCATATTTTTTTCCATAATCAAGTTGTCCTTCAACAATTTTAGGACCTCTTGTTGGTTCCCCATGTGGTCCTCCACTGCTTGAACCTCTGCATTCCCTTTCAAGCATGATGTGATGGATGGAGTATGATATCCATAAAGTGCCAGAAATGGGGATATTTTTTATGAAGTATGGAAGGATGTGTTGTACCATCATTCTGCTAAGGAAAACCACTTGACCCATTGTGTCTGTTTATCGGATGCAAAGAAATGAATATATCCTTCTAGACATTTATTCACAATCTCATTTTTCCCATCAGATTCAGGGGGGTAAGATGAACTATGAGCCCATTGAGTACCAAAACAAGAAAATAATTCAATCCAAAAATTTCCCATGAAAATTGGGTCTCTGTCACTTACAATAATCATGGGGACTCCATGTATTTTTTGAACTATTTCCATGAATGATGCTACTATTGTACTTGCTTCAAAAGGATGAGAAAGAGAGAAAAAATGGGCATACTTTGTTAGTCGATCCACTACTACCATGATGGCGATCTTTCCTTATGAATCTTGGTAAACCTGTAATAAAATCCATGGAAACTTCTTCCCAGCGTTGGCTTGGTATAGATAATGGTTGTAGGAGACCTAGAGTCTTAATTGTCTCTCCCTTATTCTGTTGGTAGAACAGACATTCCGACACAAAATTTTGAACATTATTTTTAAGACCTTCCTAGAAAAACTCCTTCTTGACCATGTGGTATGTTTTCAAGAATCATGAATGTCCCCCTATAGGAGAAGTGTGCAATTCTATAAGGATATTCTGTTTGAGTTGGGAATTATTACATAAGTATAGGCGATAATGATACCATAGAAAATCATTCTTCCATACAAACTTTTCTAATGAACTGGGGTCTTCATTTAGTTTTTGAATGATCTTGCATACCTCTTGATATTGATTCCATTCTATCCTTGCTTCTTCCACCCAGTCCGATTACAAGATAGAAAGAACACACAGTGAACCTTTGTTTCTTCTTCTTTCCTGGAAAGGGCATCTGCCACAATATCATGTTTTCCTTTTTTCTATATAATTTCAAATTCATAGCCCAACATCTTTGTAACCCATTTTTGTTGCTCTTATTAAGATAATCATTGCTCCAAAAATTATTTCAAACTGTCATGATCTATTTTTACCTTGAAGTGTCTTCCTATTAGGTAGGGGTGCCATTTTTGAACTGCATGTAGTATGGACAAAATTTATTTTTCATAATTTGACTAAGTTTTTTCCTTTAAGTTGGCTTCTTTCAAAGGCAAGGGGCCTTCCTTCCTACAATAAAACTACACCAATTCCATGGCCTGAGGCATCACACTCCACAATAAATGTTTTTTTGAAGTCAGGTGTGGCCAAGACAAAATTTTTACACATAGCCTCCTTAAGTTTTTCAAAATATTTGGTTGCTTCTTATGTCCAAGAAAATGCTTCCTTATTTAATAATGTTGTTAGAGGTGTTGATATATGACCATAGTTCTTGACAAACTTGCAGTGCTATCCTGTCAATCCTAAGAATCCTCTAAGTTTCTTCAAGGTTTTGGGAATTGGTCGTTCCCTTATAGCTTTAATTTTGTTAGGGTCCACTTTTACGCCTTCATGAGATACAATATGACCAAAATATTCCACTTCTTGAACCCCAAAGGAACACTTGGAAGGATTTTCATAAAGTTGTTTCTCTTCCAATAATTGTAATACTCTATCAACATGTTGTACATGCTCTTCCCAAGATTTGTTGTAGATTAGTATGTCATCAAAAAATACTAACACAATTTTTCTAAGGAAGGGCTTGAAAATAGAATTCAACAAACATTGAAATGTTGAAGGTTCACTAGTCAGTCCAAACGACATAACCAAAAATTCATAATGACCTTCATGTGTTCTAAAATATGTTTTAGGAATGTCTTCCTGCCTCATTCTGATTTGATGATATCCTGAACGAAGATTCAACTTAGTAAAGAATTTTGATCCATTTAATTCATCTAATAATTCATCAATGACAGGGATAGGAAATTTATCTTTGATGGTCATTTTGTTGAGCTGTCCATAATCTGGACACATATTCCATGAGCCATCCTTTTTTGTAACCAACACCACTGGTGAAGATAAATAATTTTGGCTATGTTGAATGATGCGAGCCTCTAACATTTCCTAGATGATGCGTTCAATCTCACTCTTCTATGCATATGGATAGCTGTAAGGCCTAATGTTAGGTGGTACACTTCCTGGTTGCAAATGAATAGCATGGTCATGGTATCGAGTAGGTGGACGATCCTTAGGAATTTCACCAAATACCTTGGAATGATTGTTGATAATTATTTGGAGATCTTATGGATCTAGGGCTATAGATGTTTGAACATCAAGTGAGCACAATTGTGCAATTACACCTTGGTGTCCCTTTTTGAATAATTTTTCCATGGTATTAAAGATTATCACTTTAAAGGGTTTCCCTTGGATACCTCTATGCTCAATTTCCTTTCCATTTGAGGAAAATCTCATAAAATGACTTTGGAAATCAAACGCCACTAATCCCAATAATTGAAAGCATTGGACCCCTAATACAACATCAACACCCCCCATTTGGATGGAAATCATGGGGCTATACATAAAATATGTAATGTCCCTGTTGGCATAGGAAGCATAAGGAATGGTTTTTCTAGCCTAAATTGGTTCCCGTAGGCTAAGTCGAAAAAGTTACCTAGGGAACTCAACTTTTGCCTAGGAAATGACTTTATAAAGTGAAAAGGGGAAAAAAAGGGAGACATGGGTCTTAGGAAAAATAAAGTCACTTAAAAATTATAAAGTGTGCAAGCCTAAAGTGACCTCAAAAGATAATTAAAAATGTAAAGTGAGAGAGTTTAATTCAATGAAGAAATAAAAGGGGGAAAAGAGGAGATGCACCTCATTCTTACACTCACTCATTTTGGAAATTGACTTTTGGTGAACTCTTGAAGAAGAGACTAGGGTTTTGGAAACCCTTGAGCCTTTACTGGTTTCGGTGTTGGAACCAGACACCCTAATCAGATCTGAGGAAGGAGTCACTGCATATTTATTCATTGCATTCACTGGATCAATATTCATCTTCGACATCAAGGTTTTATTGTGTAGAAGTTGATTGGACAAGGAGGAAGAGTCTATGGGGAAATGCGACTTAGGGAAGATCGCTTTGCTTCCATAGAATCGAGTTAAGAGGGAGAGGCCGAGCTATTTACTGTCCTCACACATTGCGATTTGGGAGAGACCGAGTTTGCTTTTGAAGGGTGATTTTATATAGGTAAAATTGTGGCAACCTTTGTGGGTATCATACTTCAGCAAGGATACAAGTTATGATAGAGTGAAGGGAGATTTGTATGGGAAAATTGAGTTTACTTGATGCTGAGCTATATTTCTGATTGGAGGTAGATTGTTTCCATGTCCCAGGACTGATTTGTGCTAAAGAGGAGGGTTTGCTGGTTGTTGGGCATATTGTATCAATTCTGGGCGCATTCCTTGACTGTTGGGTGCTCCATCTATTTGTTGAAATCATGTTCCATCATTCCTGAGTGTTATACCATTGATGGGCGCACCTTTCTAGTTCACACAGGCCTGTTATATATATCAGTTCATTGTTGTAAGCTCAAGATGAGTGCCACCATCGATATTGGTACCACAATCTCCATTTATTGGGCCAGGTTCCTTTTATCTTTGCTGCAGAAACTTACATGTGTTTATTGAAGTTATTCACTGCACCATATTGTTAAATTGCATGCTATATCAGTTCTGTATTGTTACACATTTTCTCCAGATGATAAATAAAAAGGAAGCATTGATTTTTGGGTCTATTTAACCTTGTGAATGCCATAATCTTATTTTCGCTTATTGGAAGTTTTCTCCCAAACTGTTTGAAAAAATACCTCAGAGACAAAACTTAAACAAAATTGAAAATTTTGATGGGAATTTCGTAAAATTCCAAGAAGGGAATATTACAGTGGTATCAGAGCATGTTCCTTTGTAGCTGTGGGCTCTAAAGGGCATTTGCAATTAGGTTTATGAGACTAGAAGACGAGAAGAACATTACCTATTGGAGATGTAGGGGAAGAACCCCAGATCCCCCAAATGATTACAACATTACAACCAAATGATTTTACAATCCTCTAGGGAACATAACATATGGTTGTAAGTAGGAATTCAATGCATGAAGAACACTAGGGGTTGAGTTGTGGGTGTATCAAACAATACCCAACTATTTTATGCTAAAGATCAAATGAATTGGTGATTGGGTTTAATAAAAAATAGAGTTGAGAATCAAGGAAGTGTTGGAGTAATTTTTGTGGCTTACATAATAATCAAATAATAATTAAAACCCATAACTGAAAAAGATCCTACAAATACTCAATCACATAGCAATGAATTCATACCATAGACAATAGAGAATGTTTTTTACCCTAGAACCAAAATGGGAAAACTAGATCAATTGGGGATTTTATTAAATAGGGATTTGATTACAAAATCATGAGTTATAGACATTTATTTTATTTTTACTCATCGACAAGAATTTGTAGATGGCCATGGCTCAACAACAATCTTCACTCATCATGGAACAAGCTCAATGCCTTCTTCTCCTCTAATCATTAAGTAGATTGCTTCCTTGAGCTCTTGTATCTACTATTACCTTTCTTCATTTCCTCCTCTCTATTCCCTTCAATGCTCGTCTTCATCATAGCCTTTAGTGGCATACCTTGGAAGGTCAATCATCAAAATGGTTTGTTTCAATTTCCAGGGGAATTTTGAACATTTTTTCAACTTTGCAAAAAAATAAATTAAATGCTTATTACAAAGTTTACAAAGTTTTTTCTCCACCAAGGATCCAATTCATATCACATCACCATTTTCAATCCTTTTGTACACAAAATATTCAACTCCCATCAATATTATTCTTCTCTTCATTAGGCATCCTATAGAAAATATCCAAGAAAGGGTTCCTCTATTGCAATATGGAAGATAAGAGCTAAATAGGGGCTACATTTAGTATAAGACTTCTATCCATATCATGGATAGAGATTACATTCACTACTGCAATAGGTTGTTGGACAACCACTTCTCCTTGGGTTGAAATTGCAAGCAACTCCTCTTTCCCCTTGACCTTGATTCTCCATGATTTCTTCTTAGTTGTTTGGTTCTTGGGATGGAATTTTGGGTGAATCCTCCAATATTTGGTCTCTCGATGTTTAGTTAATCTATAATATTAAATAGTTATTGCATGGGATACATGGCCTTCTATATTACCAAAAAATACTAACCTTATAATCCATTTTCTTACAACATAAACAAACTAAAGATACTATAACATACCTTTACGATTTGTGACGATGCTTTCCATCTTGGTTGCTTGGTCCCCCAAGAGTTGGAATAGATTTGGATGAATGAATCATATATTTTCTTCCCTCTTCCAATATTATACAAGTTGATTTGATAAGCTTGCTTCACACTCCTTTTCTAGATGCCTTTTCCTCCACATGAAATGATTCTTTTCTAGTTCCTCTTGCCTTGACGAAGGTGGTTTGAAATGAAATTTTGGTGGCTCCTTGTCCACTGAATCCTATGCCTTCATGCTTGTGCCACTATTGAGATACAATGGGGATTCAAATTCCTTGGTATTCCTTGACTATCCCTTGTCCATCATAGCCCATCTACCTCTTGAGTTTAGAATGGATTCCTCTAGTGTGATTTTCAAAATCATCGAAGGTCTCTTGAGGAATGGTCTTGGAATAAGAGTTTACCATGTTTGAATCATTCATGGTGCTAACTTCCGTAGTGGCAATAGAAGGGGATTTCTTCATCTCCTGGATAGTTTCTTGTAGCTTCTTCAAGGCCTCTTCCTTTGTTTCCAAATTTAAATATATATAAGTAGTGATTTTGATGAACCTTTCCTCTTGCCAGTTATCCAACTGAGGGAATTTCTCCTCCAATTGAAAGAGTTGCAATTTTCTCATATATAATTCTTCCCTCATGGTGGTGAAGGAGACCTGGTGTTTGGAAAGTTATTTTTCTAGTTCATTTTCTTTCTACCTCTAATACCAACTTCTCTCTTGGATTTGATTGTTGAAGTCTCTCAACTCTTCTAGATTATCCCTCTTTAATGCTTTTCCCATGGAAACTTCTTCAAGGTCTTTGATGAACCTACTTCGATACCTTATGATCCGTAAATGGTAGGCTTATGGCCTATCCATTTTGTCAACACTGATATCTATGGAAATAAATTATTCTCTTTGCTACTAATCAAGATTAGGAATAAAATAAATAATAGATATATCGATATCAATTACACAACATTGTATAATTTTTCATAAAACCAATCATAACTTTGCTCACTCTTTCAACTAGTCACTCCATAAATACTTCCTAATAAATTGATGGCTTCCCCCTATTCCTTTGTGTCATGGAATTTGAATGGAATCTCCATGTATGTAGGGTATGACTAATAATCCATCATCATATTAATCCGTGACAGATAAACCACCAATTTGGATATATAATGTGGCATACTTAGTAGGTTTGACACCACAACTTAACAAACCAAGAAACAAGAGAATGTCATATAATGTGGTTAGTGATTACTCACACCCATGGTGAAGAAACCCATAATATAAATTTCCCAATTAATTAAATAACATTTCAATATTACAACCAAATTATTTTTCATTGTTGTAGGGAACAAAACATATGGTTGCATGTAGGGATTTAATGCACAAACAATGTTGGGGGTTGAGTTGTGGGTGTATCAAATAATACACAACTATTTTATGCTAGAGATCAAATGAATTGGTGATTGGGTTTAATAAAAAACAAAGAATAAAATCGAGGTAGTCTTGGAGTAAATTTTTTGGTTTACATAATACTCAAACAAAAATTAAAATCCAGAACTAAAAACAATCGTACAAATACTCAATCATATAAAAATGAATTCACACCATAGAGAATTAAGTTTTTTTTTAAACCTTGGAACCCAAAAGGGAAACTAGATTGATTGGGGATCTTATTAAACATGAAATTGAATACAAAATCATGAACTCTACATATATTTAATGTATTGTTACTCACCAGCAATAAATTTGCACATGGCCATGGCTCAAAAATGATATTTGATCATCATGGATCTAACTTAATGTATTCTTCTCATCCAATCATCAAACAAACTGCTTCCTTGAACTCTCATCTATTCTACCTCCCTTCTTCATTTCCCCCTCTTTGTTACCTTCAATGCTCTTCCTCATCATAGCCTTCAATTTTAATGGGATACGTTAGAAAGCCAATAATCACAATGAATTGTTTCAATTTATAAAGGAATTTTGAACATTTTCTCAACTTTTCCAAAAACAATTAAATGCTCATTACATAGTTTACAACGTTTTGTTTTTTTGTTTTTTAAAAGGATACAATTGAGATCACAGATCGAAAATATTTCCAGTTCAAGTTATAAATAACATGTGCATGTTTTTATATGTCAAGAACGTGCACATTTTATCGAAGAATCTTATATTTTTTCATAATGCATGTGCATTTTGGGCCTATAGAAACATGCACATGTTATTTCTCTATAAAAACAAGAATTCACACATCTAAGAGACATTTTTGTCCAAAATCCTATTAAAAATGAAGAGCTACAATGAACTATTGGGAATATTTCTAATGCAAATAATTCTATATCATTTAGTGCATGATTGAAGGAGATTTTATTAAAAGATGTTAACATTGATCCTTGGGATGATGGGAAACTTACATAATCAAGCAAGAAGATCAATGAGGAGAAAGAAGCATCTTGAGATAATGCAAGAAATTATAGATAAGGCAAGTTTATACATGGTTAATTGAAAGCATTCAATGAGCATTGATTCAATTTCGATTACAATAGGTTCCATGTGTTGGATTACTGAGAGGGGGGGTGAATCAGTAATAGAGAAATTGTAATCCCTTTTCACCAAAAATGCAAGTGTTATATCAATGTAGCATTATCATCCAATAGTTACAAAGCAAATAAACAATGAACAAATGAGAAATCACACACATACACAGTACACCAATGTTTTTGCATGGAAACCCAAAGTGGGAGAAAACCACATAATGATTTTTCTTATATATCTTGAAGAATTACATTCATTGGAAGCACAAACTTCCTTTGTTTTCCAGCTGCAACTGGAAGGAGGCTCAAACCCCCTAGTTCCTCAATCTATAACCCGAGGGAAACTCCAACTCCCTAATTCTCTGGCTACAACCAGAAGGAGGATACAACCCCCTATGTTCTCCAGCTACAACCGGAGGGTGGCTACAACCACCTGCCCTTGCCTTGTCCAACCGCCCTGAAGTAGAAGTAGAATTATGGAACCACTTTCACACTATCATTATGAGATATACCACTGTACAACTGTATCAATCTATACCACTGACCTGCAGCCAACCTGTACAACTTCCCTTTAATCAATCTGTACCCGAATTGAACATGTATCAACAAAATACAACAGGTAAGCGACATGTAGTGTTGTAGCATGCATATGTACACACCCTATCTGTTATTCATCCCGCGTATGTACACGACCAAACAATTATGCAACCTGCGTATGCCTTCTAAAAACTAGGGTTTTATTTCTTCTGAAAACTTCTGACCCAGTGTAACTTCTTTCACATAGATCTGTAACCTGTCACTACATCCAGACTATATATGCACCCTGTGCATGCATCCTCATACATATCTCTCTCTAGTCATGTGCCAAAAGTGTGTGTAATCATGAATAAGTATAATAACCCTCACATGATCTAGACTTCAAACCCTTTTTGATAGTCATCCTCCCAATACATCAACCAATACAAGCTCTCAACCGTATACCACAAAAACCCTTAGCCATATGCCAAGAAATACAAGATGTGCCTTAAAAAGAAGTTTCAATGATAAGTATACCAACACTATATTTTTGTAGATCTGACTTATACAAAAGATCCCATGCAGCCACTAGTCTTTCTAGGGAGAATTCTGAAATCTCCATAACCATTTCTCATGCATACATCAAAATTCAACTATTCATAGAAATGAGACATACCTTTTGAACCAATGGATAGATCTGATGTATCTGAGCACTGTAGACCTTCTTGGGAGCTTAATGTCAGAATCTAGAACCTTTGCATCTTTATCTTCTCAAGTTTAAATAGCTTTACCAACATGTAATCACCCTAATACACTGCCAACCCATGTACGTATGAATCCTAATACATTGTCAGCCCGCGTACACCTCAATATGTACACACCCTAATACACTGTCAGCCCGCGTACGCATAAGAAAATAGGGTTTTTTAGTATTCACTGTAATTCTGAGAAATTCATCATCAACCCTTCGTACTACCTCAAACTTTTGCAACTTCAGATGTATCAATGAGTACTTGCAATAAGCCTCACACAACAAAAGATATTCAATATATTCAAGTGTGATTAAATGAGAGAGCCTTGTCTCTTATTTATACTTTCATGTCGCATTCCACTTTCCTTATTTTAGGGAGTTATCCATTAACTTTATTATGGAAATAATTTATTTTGCAAACACTTTGACTTTTAGGGGCTTCTAGATGACTCACGAGGGTTCTCTAACTTCACATGGCCATAACTCTCTAACAGTGAGGAGTTATGTGACGTTCCACATACCAACGGAAATGGCATGAGATGTACTATCCATCTGGAATAGTCTTACTTGCAAATATTTCAAAAGTCATACCATTATCCATCAAACAAAATTGGGTCCATTACCCAAACCATTGTGCTACTGGAATTCACTACCAGACTTTCTTCAAGGTTTGACATCAATGAAAAGCAACCCATTTAGTCAACAATATCCCCCTTTGGAATTGGTGGCAACACTCTGATGAAATACTAAAATCATATCACTCATGTTCCCCTTGGAACCATGCCTGCATCTCTGTAACCAACACTTCCCCTAGAACCATGCCTCTGTCCTCTGAATCTGATAAATACCTCCCCCTTTGTCATTATTGGCAAATGTATCTTTCCATTCGAGGATGCTCCCCCTAAATGACTCGGCTAATCTCCCAACATGAACTATCCTCTTTATGGTGCTTCCTCGTGTACATCTAATACATATAAGATAAGCATTAAAAAACATTCATTTTGGAGTAGAAATAACTCCAAGTCTATGGCGAAGATACTCAAAGGATTCCCGTGGAAGCAGTTTTGCAAATATGTCTACCACTTGTTCTTTTGTGCCCACATATTCAAATATGATGTTCTTTTATGCAACCTGTTCCCGTAGAAAGTGATACTTGATTGGAATGTGCTTCATTTTGGAGTTCATCACTGGGTTCTTTGAGATACTGACGACGCTTGTATTATCACAATAGATTGGAATGGGCTCATCATACTCAACCTGCATATCTTTCAGAGTTTGTTTCATCCATAGGACATGTGTACAACATGTTTTTGCTTCAATATACTCTACCTCAACTGTAGATAAAGATATTGATGATTGTTTCTTGCTTAGCCATGATAATAAACACTCACCCAAGTAGAATGATACTCCATTGGTGCTTCGCCAGTCATCAATGCAACCTGCCCAATCTGCATCTGTGTAGGCAATAAGTGATAGATGATTTCCTTTTGGATACCATAATCCAAACTCTTGTGTTCCTTTGAGATATCTGAAAATCCTATTTACTGCTAATAGATGTGATTCCTTTGGTTTTGCTTGAAATTGTGCCACCTATCCAATTGACTACATTACATCTGGTATGGATGTTATCACATATAGTAGGCTACCAATCATTGACCTGTATTTCCTCTGATCTGTAAAATTTGAATCATCATCATTTCTCAACTTGCAACTGGTTTACATGAGAGTGATAATTGGTTTTCAATATTCCATTCTGAACATTTTTAACATTTCTATGATATACTTGGTTTGAGAAATAAAAATTCCTTGATTGTTTTTACGTATCTGAAGACCCAAAAAGAAGGACAGTTCTCCAAGTAATGACATTTCAAATTCATTCTTCATGTCCTTTGCAAATTTCTGGCTTAACCTGTCATCAGTACTTCCAAAAATAATATCATCAACATAAACTTCAATTAATAAAATCCTATCTTGAGTTACCTTGATGTAGAGGTTGTTGTCTGCACTTTCTTTTCTGAACCCTTCCTGTTGTAGATATTTATCTAGTCTAGAGTACCATGCTCTAGG
>ML791511.1:274544-289032 GCA_009831015.1 Picea engelmannii | reverse complement strand
CTTGGAATGATTGTTGATAATTATTTGGAGATCTTATGGATCTAGGGCTATAGATGTTTGAACATCAAGTGAGCACAATTGTGCAATTACACCTTGGTGTCCCTTTTTGAATAATTTTTCCATGGTATTAAAGATTATCACTTTAAAGGGTTTCCCTTGGATACCTCTATGCTCAATTTCCTTTCCATTTGAGGAAAATCTCATAAAATGACTTTGGAAATCAAACGCCACTAATCCCAATAATTGAAAGCATTGGACCCCTAATACAACATCAACACCCCCCATTTGGATGGAAATCATGGGGCTATACATAAAATATGTAATGTCCCTGTTGGCATAGGAAGCATAAGGAATGGTTTTTCTAGCCTAAATTGGTTCCCGTAGGCTAAGTCGAAAAAGTTACCTAGGGAACTCAACTTTTGCCTAGGAAATGACTTTATAAAGTGAAAAGGGGAAAAAAAGGGAGACATGGGTCTTAGGAAAAATAAAGTCACTTAAAAATTATAAAGTGTGCAAGCCTAAAGTGACCTCAAAAGATAATTAAAAATGTAAAGTGAGAGAGTTTAATTCAATGAAGAAATAAAAGGGGGAAAAGAGGAGATGCACCTCATTCTTACACTCACTCATTTTGGAAATTGACTTTTGGTGAACTCTTGAAGAAGAGACTAGGGTTTTGGAAACCCTTGAGCCTTTACTGGTTTCGGTGTTGGAACCAGACACCCTAATCAGATCTGAGGAAGGAGTCACTGCATATTTATTCATTGCATTCACTGGATCAATATTCATCTTCGACATCAAGGTTTTATTGTGTAGAAGTTGATTGGACAAGGAGGAAGAGTCTATGGGGAAATGCGACTTAGGGAAGATCGCTTTGCTTCCATAGAATCGAGTTAAGAGGGAGAGGCCGAGCTATTTACTGTCCTCACACATTGCGATTTGGGAGAGACCGAGTTTGCTTTTGAAGGGTGATTTTATATAGGTAAAATTGTGGCAACCTTTGTGGGTATCATACTTCAGCAAGGATACAAGTTATGATAGAGTGAAGGGAGATTTGTATGGGAAAATTGAGTTTACTTGATGCTGAGCTATATTTCTGATTGGAGGTAGATTGTTTCCATGTCCCAGGACTGATTTGTGCTAAAGAGGAGGGTTTGCTGGTTGTTGGGCATATTGTATCAATTCTGGGCGCATTCCTTGACTGTTGGGTGCTCCATCTATTTGTTGAAATCATGTTCCATCATTCCTGAGTGTTATACCATTGATGGGCGCACCTTTCTAGTTCACACAGGCCTGTTATATATATCAGTTCATTGTTGTAAGCTCAAGATGAGTGCCACCATCGATATTGGTACCACAATCTCCATTTATTGGGCCAGGTTCCTTTTATCTTTGCTGCAGAAACTTACATGTGTTTATTGAAGTTATTCACTGCACCATATTGTTAAATTGCATGCTATATCAGTTCTGTATTGTTACACATTTTCTCCAGATGATAAATAAAAAGGAAGCATTGATTTTTGGGTCTATTTAACCTTGTGAATGCCATAATCTTATTTTCGCTTATTGGAAGTTTTCTCCCAAACTGTTTGAAAAAATACCTCAGAGACAAAACTTAAACAAAATTGAAAATTTTGATGGGAATTTCGTAAAATTCCAAGAAGGGAATATTACAGTGGTATCAGAGCATGTTCCTTTGTAGCTGTGGGCTCTAAAGGGCATTTGCAATTAGGTTTATGAGACTAGAAGACGAGAAGAACATTACCTATTGGAGATGTAGGGGAAGAACCCCAGATCCCCCAAATGATTACAACATTACAACCAAATGATTTTACAATCCTCTAGGGAACATAACATATGGTTGTAAGTAGGAATTCAATGCATGAAGAACACTAGGGGTTGAGTTGTGGGTGTATCAAACAATACCCAACTATTTTATGCTAAAGATCAAATGAATTGGTGATTGGGTTTAATAAAAAATAGAGTTGAGAATCAAGGAAGTGTTGGAGTAATTTTTGTGGCTTACATAATAATCAAATAATAATTAAAACCCATAACTGAAAAAGATCCTACAAATACTCAATCACATAGCAATGAATTCATACCATAGACAATAGAGAATGTTTTTTACCCTAGAACCAAAATGGGAAAACTAGATCAATTGGGGATTTTATTAAATAGGGATTTGATTACAAAATCATGAGTTATAGACATTTATTTTATTTTTACTCATCGACAAGAATTTGTAGATGGCCATGGCTCAACAACAATCTTCACTCATCATGGAACAAGCTCAATGCCTTCTTCTCCTCTAATCATTAAGTAGATTGCTTCCTTGAGCTCTTGTATCTACTATTACCTTTCTTCATTTCCTCCTCTCTATTCCCTTCAATGCTCGTCTTCATCATAGCCTTTAGTGGCATACCTTGGAAGGTCAATCATCAAAATGGTTTGTTTCAATTTCCAGGGGAATTTTGAACATTTTTTCAACTTTGCAAAAAAATAAATTAAATGCTTATTACAAAGTTTACAAAGTTTTTTCTCCACCAAGGATCCAATTCATATCACATCACCATTTTCAATCCTTTTGTACACAAAATATTCAACTCCCATCAATATTATTCTTCTCTTCATTAGGCATCCTATAGAAAATATCCAAGAAAGGGTTCCTCTATTGCAATATGGAAGATAAGAGCTAAATAGGGGCTACATTTAGTATAAGACTTCTATCCATATCATGGATAGAGATTACATTCACTACTGCAATAGGTTGTTGGACAACCACTTCTCCTTGGGTTGAAATTGCAAGCAACTCCTCTTTCCCCTTGACCTTGATTCTCCATGATTTCTTCTTAGTTGTTTGGTTCTTGGGATGGAATTTTGGGTGAATCCTCCAATATTTGGTCTCTCGATGTTTAGTTAATCTATAATATTAAATAGTTATTGCATGGGATACATGGCCTTCTATATTACCAAAAAATACTAACCTTATAATCCATTTTCTTACAACATAAACAAACTAAAGATACTATAACATACCTTTACGATTTGTGACGATGCTTTCCATCTTGGTTGCTTGGTCCCCCAAGAGTTGGAATAGATTTGGATGAATGAATCATATATTTTCTTCCCTCTTCCAATATTATACAAGTTGATTTGATAAGCTTGCTTCACACTCCTTTTCTAGATGCCTTTTCCTCCAC
Organism: Picea engelmannii; assembly: GCA_009831015.1. Classification (NCBI taxonomy): domain Eukaryota; kingdom Viridiplantae; phylum Streptophyta; class Pinopsida; order Pinales; family Pinaceae; genus Picea; species Picea engelmannii. The sequence continues at coordinate 285,832 of ML791511.1, read as the reverse complement.
ATGAAATGATTCTTTTCTAGTTCCTCTTGCCTTGACGAAGGTGGTTTGAAATGAAATTTTGGTGGCTCCTTGTCCACTGAATCCTATGCCTTCATGCTTGTGCCACTATTGAGATACAATGGGGATTCAAATTCCTTGGTATTCCTTGACTATCCCTTGTCCATCATAGCCCATCTACCTCTTGAGTTTAGAATGGATTCCTCTAGTGTGATTTTCAAAATCATCGAAGGTCTCTTGAGGAATGGTCTTGGAATAAGAGTTTACCATGTTTGAATCATTCATGGTGCTAACTTCCGTAGTGGCAATAGAAGGGGATTTCTTCATCTCCTGGATAGTTTCTTGTAGCTTCTTCAAGGCCTCTTCCTTTGTTTCCAAATTTAAATATATATAAGTAGTGATTTTGATGAACCTTTCCTCTTGCCAGTTATCCAACTGAGGGAATTTCTCCTCCAATTGAAAGAGTTGCAATTTTCTCATATATAATTCTTCCCTCATGGTGGTGAAGGAGACCTGGTGTTTGGAAAGTTATTTTTCTAGTTCATTTTCTTTCTACCTCTAATACCAACTTCTCTCTTGGATTTGATTGTTGAAGTCTCTCAACTCTTCTAGATTATCCCTCTTTAATGCTTTTCCCATGGAAACTTCTTCAAGGTCTTTGATGAACCTACTTCGATACCTTATGATCCGTAAATGGTAGGCTTATGGCCTATCCATTTTGTCAACACTGATATCTATGGAAATAAATTATTCTCTTTGCTACTAATCAAGATTAGGAATAAAATAAATAATAGATATATCGATATCAATTACACAACATTGTATAATTTTTCATAAAACCAATCATAACTTTGCTCACTCTTTCAACTAGTCACTCCATAAATACTTCCTAATAAATTGATGGCTTCCCCCTATTCCTTTGTGTCATGGAATTTGAATGGAATCTCCATGTATGTAGGGTATGACTAATAATCCATCATCATATTAATCCGTGACAGATAAACCACCAATTTGGATATATAATGTGGCATACTTAGTAGGTTTGACACCACAACTTAACAAACCAAGAAACAAGAGAATGTCATATAATGTGGTTAGTGATTACTCACACCCATGGTGAAGAAACCCATAATATAAATTTCCCAATTAATTAAATAACATTTCAATATTACAACCAAATTATTTTTCATTGTTGTAGGGAACAAAACATATGGTTGCATGTAGGGATTTAATGCACAAACAATGTTGGGGGTTGAGTTGTGGGTGTATCAAATAATACACAACTATTTTATGCTAGAGATCAAATGAATTGGTGATTGGGTTTAATAAAAAACAAAGAATAAAATCGAGGTAGTCTTGGAGTAAATTTTTTGGTTTACATAATACTCAAACAAAAATTAAAATCCAGAACTAAAAACAATCGTACAAATACTCAATCATATAAAAATGAATTCACACCATAGAGAATTAAGTTTTTTTTTAAACCTTGGAACCCAAAAGGGAAACTAGATTGATTGGGGATCTTATTAAACATGAAATTGAATACAAAATCATGAACTCTACATATATTTAATGTATTGTTACTCACCAGCAATAAATTTGCACATGGCCATGGCTCAAAAATGATATTTGATCATCATGGATCTAACTTAATGTATTCTTCTCATCCAATCATCAAACAAACTGCTTCCTTGAACTCTCATCTATTCTACCTCCCTTCTTCATTTCCCCCTCTTTGTTACCTTCAATGCTCTTCCTCATCATAGCCTTCAATTTTAATGGGATACGTTAGAAAGCCAATAATCACAATGAATTGTTTCAATTTATAAAGGAATTTTGAACATTTTCTCAACTTTTCCAAAAACAATTAAATGCTCATTACATAGTTTACAACGTTTTGTTTTTTTGTTTTTTAAAAGGATACAATTGAGATCACAGATCGAAAATATTTCCAGTTCAAGTTATAAATAACATGTGCATGTTTTTATATGTCAAGAACGTGCACATTTTATCGAAGAATCTTATATTTTTTCATAATGCATGTGCATTTTGGGCCTATAGAAACATGCACATGTTATTTCTCTATAAAAACAAGAATTCACACATCTAAGAGACATTTTTGTCCAAAATCCTATTAAAAATGAAGAGCTACAATGAACTATTGGGAATATTTCTAATGCAAATAATTCTATATCATTTAGTGCATGATTGAAGGAGATTTTATTAAAAGATGTTAACATTGATCCTTGGGATGATGGGAAACTTACATAATCAAGCAAGAAGATCAATGAGGAGAAAGAAGCATCTTGAGATAATGCAAGAAATTATAGATAAGGCAAGTTTATACATGGTTAATTGAAAGCATTCAATGAGCATTGATTCAATTTCGATTACAATAGGTTCCATGTGTTGGATTACTGAGAGGGGGGGTGAATCAGTAATAGAGAAATTGTAATCCCTTTTCACCAAAAATGCAAGTGTTATATCAATGTAGCATTATCATCCAATAGTTACAAAGCAAATAAACAATGAACAAATGAGAAATCACACACATACACAGTACACCAATGTTTTTGCATGGAAACCCAAAGTGGGAGAAAACCACATAATGATTTTTCTTATATATCTTGAAGAATTACATTCATTGGAAGCACAAACTTCCTTTGTTTTCCAGCTGCAACTGGAAGGAGGCTCAAACCCCCTAGTTCCTCAATCTATAACCCGAGGGAAACTCCAACTCCCTAATTCTCTGGCTACAACCAGAAGGAGGATACAACCCCCTATGTTCTCCAGCTACAACCGGAGGGTGGCTACAACCACCTGCCCTTGCCTTGTCCAACCGCCCTGAAGTAGAAGTAGAATTATGGAACCACTTTCACACTATCATTATGAGATATACCACTGTACAACTGTATCAATCTATACCACTGACCTGCAGCCAACCTGTACAACTTCCCTTTAATCAATCTGTACCCGAATTGAACATGTATCAACAAAATACAACAGGTAAGCGACATGTAGTGTTGTAGCATGCATATGTACACACCCTATCTGTTATTCATCCCGCGTATGTACACGACCAAACAATTATGCAACCTGCGTATGCCTTCTAAAAACTAGGGTTTTATTTCTTCTGAAAACTTCTGACCCAGTGTAACTTCTTTCACATAGATCTGTAACCTGTCACTACATCCAGACTATATATGCACCCTGTGCATGCATCCTCATACATATCTCTCTCTAGTCATGTGCCAAAAGTGTGTGTAATCATGAATAAGTATAATAACCCTCACATGATCTAGACTTCAAACCCTTTTTGATAGTCATCCTCCCAATACATCAACCAATACAAGCTCTCAACCGTATACCACAAAAACCCTTAGCCATATGCCAAGAAATACAAGATGTGCCTTAAAAAGAAGTTTCAATGATAAGTATACCAACACTATATTTTTGTAGATCTGACTTATACAAAAGATCCCATGCAGCCACTAGTCTTTCTAGGGAGAATTCTGAAATCTCCATAACCATTTCTCATGCATACATCAAAATTCAACTATTCATAGAAATGAGACATACCTTTTGAACCAATGGATAGATCTGATGTATCTGAGCACTGTAGACCTTCTTGGGAGCTTAATGTCAGAATCTAGAACCTTTGCATCTTTATCTTCTCAAGTTTAAATAGCTTTACCAACATGTAATCACCCTAATACACTGCCAACCCATGTACGTATGAATCCTAATACATTGTCAGCCCGCGTACACCTCAATATGTACACACCCTAATACACTGTCAGCCCGCGTACGCATAAGAAAATAGGGTTTTTTAGTATTCACTGTAATTCTGAGAAATTCATCATCAACCCTTCGTACTACCTCAAACTTTTGCAACTTCAGATGTATCAATGAGTACTTGCAATAAGCCTCACACAACAAAAGATATTCAATATATTCAAGTGTGATTAAATGAGAGAGCCTTGTCTCTTATTTATACTTTCATGTCGCATTCCACTTTCCTTATTTTAGGGAGTTATCCATTAACTTTATTATGGAAATAATTTATTTTGCAAACACTTTGACTTTTAGGGGCTTCTAGATGACTCACGAGGGTTCTCTAACTTCACATGGCCATAACTCTCTAACAGTGAGGAGTTATGTGACGTTCCACATACCAACGGAAATGGCATGAGATGTACTATCCATCTGGAATAGTCTTACTTGCAAATATTTCAAAAGTCATACCATTATCCATCAAACAAAATTGGGTCCATTACCCAAACCATTGTGCTACTGGAATTCACTACCAGACTTTCTTCAAGGTTTGACATCAATGAAAAGCAACCCATTTAGTCAACAATATCCCCCTTTGGAATTGGTGGCAACACTCTGATGAAATACTAAAATCATATCACTCATGTTCCCCTTGGAACCATGCCTGCATCTCTGTAACCAACACTTCCCCTAGAACCATGCCTCTGTCCTCTGAATCTGATAAATACCTCCCCCTTTGTCATTATTGGCAAATGTATCTTTCCATTCGAGGATGCTCCCCCTAAATGACTCGGCTAATCTCCCAACATGAACTATCCTCTTTATGGTGCTTCCTCGTGTACATCTAATACATATAAGATAAGCATTAAAAAACATTCATTTTGGAGTAGAAATAACTCCAAGTCTATGGCGAAGATACTCAAAGGATTCCCGTGGAAGCAGTTTTGCAAATATGTCTACCACTTGTTCTTTTGTGCCCACATATTCAAATATGATGTTCTTTTATGCAACCTGTTCCCGTAGAAAGTGATACTTGATTGGAATGTGCTTCATTTTGGAGTTCATCACTGGGTTCTTTGAGATACTGACGACGCTTGTATTATCACAATAGATTGGAATGGGCTCATCATACTCAACCTGCATATCTTTCAGAGTTTGTTTCATCCATAGGACATGTGTACAACATGTTTTTGCTTCAATATACTCTACCTCAACTGTAGATAAAGATATTGATGATTGTTTCTTGCTTAGCCATGATAATAAACACTCACCCAAGTAGAATGATACTCCATTGGTGCTTCGCCAGTCATCAATGCAACCTGCCCAATCTGCATCTGTGTAGGCAATAAGTGATAGATGATTTCCTTTTGGATACCATAATCCAAACTCTTGTGTTCCTTTGAGATATCTGAAAATCCTATTTACTGCTAATAGATGTGATTCCTTTGGTTTTGCTTGAAATTGTGCCACCTATCCAATTGACTACATTACATCTGGTATGGATGTTATCACATATAGTAGGCTACCAATCATTGACCTGTATTTCCTCTGATCTGTAAAATTTGAATCATCATCATTTCTCAACTTGCAACTGGTTTACATGAGAGTGATAATTGGTTTTCAATATTCCATTCTGAACATTTTTAACATTTCTATGATATACTTGGTTTGAGAAATAAAAATTCCTTGATTGTTTTTACGTATCTGAAGACCCAAAAAGAAGGACAGTTCTCCAAGTAATGACATTTCAAATTCATTCTTCATGTCCTTTGCAAATTTCTGGCTTAACCTGTCATCAGTACTTCCAAAAATAATATCATCAACATAAACTTCAATTAATAAAATCCTATCTTGAGTTACCTTGATGTAGAGGTTGTTGTCTGCACTTTCTTTTCTGAACCCTTCCTGTTGTAGATATTTATCTAGTCTAGAGTACCATGCTCTAGGTGCTTGTTTTAGACCATACAAGGCCTTATTTAATTTACACACATAATCTACGTTCTCTGACAATTGAAATCCTTCTAGTTGTTCAATGTAGACTTCTTCTTCAAGTTTCCCATTCAGAAAAGTTGATTTTACGTCCATCTGATACACTTTAATATTTTTGGAGCATGCATAAGCTAGAAGCAATCAGATTGCTTCCATTTTGGAAACTGGGGAAAATGTCTCTTCAAAGTCGATTCCTTCAACCTGTGCATATCCTTTACATACCAATCTAGCTTTGTTCCTTGTAACCTGTCCATATTCATTCAATTTATTCATGTATACCCACTTTGTGTCAATCACATTATTATCCTTTGGTCTTGGAACCAATTCCCAAGTGTCATTTTTCTCTATTTGATCAAATTCTTCATCCATGGCCTTATTCCAAAATTCATTCTTGCTGGCCTCTTCAAAACAGGTTGGTTCAATCATAGATGAGAGTGTTAGGTGCGTTTGTTCTGGTGAACATATTCTTCTTCTAGTCTCAACTCCCGTGTATTTGTTTCCAATAATCTGATCTAAAGGATGATTCTTCTGTACTCGTCTGCTAGGTGTCTTTGGAGGCACTTCTTGAAAATGCTCTTTTTATTCTGTCGAATCCTCTTTATCTTTCCTTTCTACTTCTTTTTCATCTTCTGCTTCTTCTTCGTAAATATGTTCCATTGATTCATTTTCTTCTTCCTTTAATTATGGTATACCTGTTTCATCAATTGTTACATTGATTCTTTCGACAACTTTGTTCAATCTCAAGTTGTAACACTTGTATGCTTTCCTTGTACTTGAGTAACCAAAAAGTAATCATTTTTCCACATGAGAGTCAAACTTTCCCATTCTTCCATCTTCTCTTTTAATGTAGCATTTGCTTCCAAAAACTCTGAAGTGCTTCACATTTGTTGGTCTTCCTTTCCATATCTCGTAGGGAGTTTTTTCAGTGTTGTTTCTGAGCATTATTCTGTTTTGAATGTGAACTGTTGTATGCACTGCCTATGTCCAAAATATATCTGTCAATTTGGAATCCATTAGTATTATTCAAGCCATCTCCTATATTGTCTTTTTCTTTCTTTCAACAACTCCATTATGTTGAGGTGTCCTAGCAACAAAGAATTTCCTTTTTATTCCATAATTGTTGCAGTAGTCCATAAATTCCTTTGAAGTGAACTCTCCTCCATTATCAAATCTCAAGAATTTGATTTTTGAATCTATTTCATTTTCAACCATTTCCTTGTAAACCTTGAAGTTTTCAAAATATTATGACTTATTCTTGAGAAAGCAAACTGCGGTCATTCTTGTATAATCATCAACTAATAACATAAAGTACTTCTCACCTTTTAAACCATTTGTTGTAGTTGGTCCAACTAGATCAGTTTGTATAATTTCCAGTGATCTTGTTGTTGAATATTCCTTTGATTTGAACCTAGTCTTTGTTTTCTTTCCTTGTTGACAATGCTTGCATAAAGTGTTGGTTGGTTTCATGATCTTTTTCCGACTTTGACAAGGTCATCAAAATGTATGTGACCCATTCTTTTGTGCCATATCCAACTTTCATCTTCCTTTCCTAGGAAACACTTTTCATTTCCAATTTCACTTAATACATATATGTTGCTTAAAGTTCTCGCAGTTGTTGCAATCAATTTTGTTGAACCTTCTTTTCTTATCTCGCACTTTTGTGAATTAAAAGTAACTTTATGACCTTGGTCACACATTTGAATCACACTTAGAATATTATGTTTCATATCTTCCACTAGTAGAATATTTTCTTCCTTGGTATTCTTTTTCCCAATTCTGACTGTGCCTTTTCCAATGATTTTAGCTGAATCCTAATTTCTGAAGGAGACTGATCCATCTCTTTCCTTTCTTAATGTAAGAAACCTATCTCTATCACCTGTCATGTGTTTTGAACAACCACTGTCAACATACCAACCATGTTTCTTCTGCTTATCTTGTAGAGCAAGTGTGCATTCTTCATTGTTATACTGATTCTACTTTCTTATACATGTCCTTTTCCGAGGTTCCTGTCTATGACTGTTTTTATTTTGTTGCAGTTCTCTAGGAAGGACTGTCATTCTGCAATATTTGGCCATGTGTCCAAAGTTGTTACATTTGTAACATTCCACTTTAGTCCTCAAGGATTCAAACCTGTTGTAACTTCTTCTCTGTGTTTCACTAGGCCTTCTTAGATAACCCTTTTGTGTATGAATTTCAAATTTGTTTATGTTCATGTTGTTAGCTTTGCAAATCACAAATTTATGTCCAAAATTATTACATGCATAACATAAACAAAAAAAGATAGTTTGATACCTGAGAGTTGAAGATATTCTGAAAGGAGGTACTCTTATGAATTCTTCTTCTTCCTGAGGTCTATCTGTCAGTTTTTAATTATGAAATCTAAATCTTCTCGGTGGAGGAGTGTCCCTGTAGTATTCCTTATATATCTTCCTATCCCCTTTGATTGTTTCTACATAGATTTTTGGATATGTTTCTTGCTATGTTGTTTTGGATCTTGGTACTTTTTCTATCTGATTATATCCAAGTATGGATTTTTCATGATGAGGTTTTTGACTGCTGATAATGTCATTCAAAACTTTTAATTTGTTCTGCATATTTTTCTATTGAAGATCCTTTCTTAATGTGACAATCTTTGCTTCCAAATTTTCAATAATCATGTCTCTTCCTTATAGATTTTATTTGAGTGCTTCTTCAATTCTTTTATCTTCTTCAATTTGAACCTTCAAATTTGTGATCATGTGTTTTAGTTCCTGAGTGTCTTCTTTCTTGTCTAGTTCCACTTGTAGTTTATTGTTTTTCTTGTTTTCTCTTTTTATAACTTCTATGACACACAACAATTCTTCTCGAGAGTCAACTTCTTCCTCTTCATATTCTTCTTCAGCCTCTTCATATTATTCTTCAAAATATTCTTTATTAGAGTCTTCTACTGCCATGAATATAACTCTTTCTATCTCACGATCACTGATTCATCTTCATTCGATGATGAGATGTCTTCTTTGGTGCATAATCTTTTCTTGAAAACTTTCTTTGTGGTTCTTTTTCCTTTATATGTTTGTTTGCTATTTGAGTAACCTTCATCATTTATATTTTTCTTATGAGGACATTTGTTAGCAAAATTACCAATACCATCACAATTAAAACAAATCAAAGGAAGCTTACCTCTATACCTGTCATTGGTTCCCTTGTTCAATCTTTTGACAAAGTTGGCCACTTCTTCATCATATTTTGAGACGTCACTTGTAATGTCCCTGACCACCCATATTCGGGCCATGCTAGATGAGAGAACTCTTACGTTCTCTCTGCAGAACATACTGTAACATACCCAACTTCTATTCTGAACTATACCGCATAAAATTTTCTAACTGCATGCAATTAGAAATATATACACGCATAACTCTTGCGAAAGACTTATATATAAAATGTAAACATACAGATACATTTGTAAATGCATGAATCCATACTAAAATAACAGTAAACACATACATGCAACATATACAGTAAATACCCATAAATATAAACACAATTATAAATCATACACAGAATAAATCTGTAAAACTAAACACAGAAATAATAATGTAGCATGTAAATTTTATCACAAAGTTAACACTTATCTTTTTAAGAATATCACCAACTGCGTGCAGACCTTCCACGAACCTCCCAGTCTTAGACCACACTGTTCATCACTCTCAACAGTGAGTCACCCCCGAGCTGGGACTAAACTCCACCGAGTAAAGGGTTCCTAACCAGGCTAATGGCTCATGGAAAACATGAAAGACTCCGTCATAGGTACCTACTCAAACTAACAACTTACAGTCTCTCATTCCCCACATGCCTGTCCCACCCCAGGAAGTGTGCCCCTTCTCTGCTCAACAGTCCTTCAGCTGCCCCACTTCCCTTCCAAGGCTCCAGCAACAGGTCGGACAAGAAGTCTTAGAGCCCTGTAGCTGTAGTTTAGCACCTTCAGGAAATCAATTCTCGACAATTCTCTCACCTTGAGAGAAATTTCTCACGGGCCTGACAACCCGCCTCTTCAATATCCCATGGGCCTCACAACCCACTTCTTCAGTCCAGCTTCCCAGCTAACCAACTACACCAACCTTTGTGGCCATGGATACAAGCTCGATATAGTGACAGGAAGTATGGAGGATAATTGACTATGTGAGTGAAAATGGTCATCGTATCATGGTTGAATGATGGAAGGAATCATGGAAAAGATGATGGTAAGAATGACGGGGAAGTGTGAAAATGAGCTAAGTCCCAAAAATATGTATGCATGTCCCCAACTTGACACTTGTCATGTTGGGAGCTACTTTGGCCCACTTGTCCCCAACTTTAGAACTTAGGATAAAATAATTATCCATACTTTATGATTTAAGAAATATTAATATAATATTCTTTTTGGCTTAAGCTCCCTGGCTTAGCCCGTTTCCTTAAATTTTAGGCCCCACCCTTTCCCTAACTAGTGGAGTTTAGTCCCCCATCTCTTTTATCATGGTCGGTCTGCGCGCAACGATGTATTTTATATTAAATATGAGACATGTACAAAAACAAGCGCACTAGCCTTTAACATATAGGCTCTTCGGCCTAATCAAAACATAAGAATCCTAGCTTATAATAACTGGCTCACTAGCCTATAAAACATATCATATACACCAAGGCTCCCTAGCCTCAACATCGCGCACACTTAAGATGATGTGCGGTATCTTGGAATGTGCTCATTTCATCATTTTTACTACGCAATACCCGCGTGCACTATTCCATGAAAGGTGCATACAAAAATATATCAAAACATATCACCAGCTTAAGTAAATTATTACATTGACAATTGGTTCAGCCTGGGGATATTACAATCCCCTCCCCTTATTTATGCATTGTCCTCAATGCATTATATACCATGTACCATTCCAATTCTCTAAAATTTCCAATCTTTAGCTATTGAAAGCTTGTTATCCATCTGGTGCTTTGCTTTCCAGCACCAATTCTCATACTCATACTGCAACTGGAAGTCAATTGCTCTATTCCATAGAGCTGCTTCAAGAAATAATCAAGCTAATTGTTCCTTATTACATGCTTCAAATATACTTCATTGAAGTAACAACTGGTTGTAGATCCATGACATTCCACCCAACCTTATATCTCATTGCTGATAAACTCTCAGTAGCATACCATTCCCAAGCATGGGATATGACTCCATCAAGACAATGGCTACCCAAGGTAACCACGAATCACAATCAATATCAACATAGTCTAGGCCAAGGTACCAAACCTCAACAACACTCCAACCAAAGGTCTCTCTTCCCCACATGCCTGTACAACCCAAGGTAGTATGCGCCTTCACTGTCCAATAGTTTATCGGCTGCTCAACTTCCCTTCCAGGGCTCCAGCACAGGCCGAACAGGAAGTCTCAGAGCACCGTGGCTCCAGGAGTTCCCACTTTAATCATGAGAGAGCATTATAAAAATTCCATTTTATAAATCAAATTAATTTCATAAGGAATTTGACTTTTCCCAAATATGAAATTCTATTTT
>ML791511.1:241186-274494 GCA_009831015.1 Picea engelmannii | reverse complement strand
TTGTCAGTATTTTCTGTATATCATAATTCATCATGTACGCCACCTTATGCAATGATTCTTAGAATTGCCTGCACCTAGCAATTCAATTACAATTACCAAACAATTTAAGAAGATAGAATGACTCATCATCCTACGCATATGCATGTTCATAATGAACAACAGTAAGTTCACTTCTTCAGTTTTCTGAACAAGAAATTTTTCTGTAGTCACTATTCCTGTGACCACCTCACTTGCAACTTTCCTGTTGCAATGTCTGACAGTTCCTAAAATGTTCTCAACTTCTTGAGTTAGCAAAATTTCAACCATTAGTATAATTGTTTCCATGCAAAAGCATATATACATGCACTCACATAATGCATTCAACAAAATGCTTTCAAGTATACAATTCCATCATGTATGAGTGTAACTATGCCACTTACTAGGCATGAGTGCAACTCTCAATGCCTATTTATTCAATGCACCTTTGCATTGATTTTCAGAATGAGCTTTATCTAAGTCATGCATCTCACCATCCATAAATTGGAAATCTGGCCAATGTCTTGACCCATATCCACACTCTTCCCATTGTTTTCCCAATTACTTGAATGCCTTCCCTTTCGACCTGAACACTACACCAAGAATACAATTTTGTAGTGTTTATTAGTGTTAGCAAAAAGGTTGCAGTCCAAGTTTTATTTAAAGTAGGAAGCTCATTGGGTATTTGTGTGGCACATAACCTTTCTATAACCATACCTTGCGATATCCAACCCTGTCCTGGTCTCATACATGACTATATTTCTTAGCATCATTCCTATAACAAGTTCTTATCTTTTATTTTCTGTGGTTATTGTCTCATAACCCAATTAACATGACATGCTACTATGTCAGTGTGTGCATTCAAAAGCTAAAAGCTTTGATAACTATAACATGCCTCTAGCCTTTACCACATCTAGTGGTAACTTAATCTTGTCAATGCACTTAAACAATACCATACAACATAGTATAAAATTCAATTTGGGGAAATTCTTACCTGGATTTCCTTTTGGCAATTATACAACATAATTTCCAAAAGAGAGATACTTACCTACAAGGCTGCCATTAAATGAGTTTAATGCTACTTGATTAGCTGATGACTATAGAAGTTCTCATGCTTCCTTATCAGCCTTATAATTCAATATTCTAGCCTTATGTTGCTTCCATCCGTGTGCAACAACATTATCAACAACACTTGCAAACATGCAAACATTATCACTCTATGGCTGTCCCAACTAGCCATACAATACTTGCTGCTACAGTAATTGAAACAACTTCTTTCTTCCTGTATCACATTTCCTTGTTTATCCCATAAGTATTCCATTCTCCTGGATTCTTGAACCTTCAAGTGCTCTTCACTTTAATTATTGTGCATGAATATTTCTGATCTGATCACTTTCTAGCCAAAACACTTTTGGTTGCCTTTGTTTTTCCATCCAAATACTAAAATGATATTAACCTTCATATTTTATTTATTTCTTGGATCCATCTATCCCAACTCATACTTGGATGAATTATGATTCCAATCTTGTTGTCTTATAGACTTTGGATCTTCAACATCCATTTATTTTTTGGATCCCTCTGATCCAACTCCTACATGACCCAATTCTATTTCTAGTCATGTTTTCTAAGTAATCTTGGACAATTAACACCAACTTCCTTCTTGAGGTACTTGATTTACCCTTTCCTTAACTGATCATATCAATACTTGGATTTGCTTGTTGTCTATTACTTTCCTTTTCTTGACCAATCTGATTTCAACCTACCTTGCACAATCCAATTCTATCATGTCATAAATAATGCCCTTCATACCATGCTTCCACTGCGCACTCTGATAACCATAAGGGAAGAATTACTCTAATTTCATAGCTAATCCATGGATATGATGCACTCCTTATCCAATATGCAATAAGCCTCTTTATTTATCTGATTACTGTCATTCAGGTAGTCAATTCCTTTTATAATAGATTTGACTCCCATGTATTGCTTAATCTATATATTGGTTTCTTTGGGAGTGAATGCACTTTCACTAATTCATTCATTACATGATCTATTCCTCTGTCCAGATTCCATTGAATACTTGACTAGCATGAGAGGACTTCCTGTAGTGCCCCCCCAAGATTTTATGGTTGCACTCAGATTCATACCTTGAAATTTTGTGGTCTTGGATTTTGATCATCTTATGAAATATTTTTTCATAGTAGTCTTTCCCTGAGTACCTCTGCTTATTTTTAACTAAACTTCAACCTTTTCACCTGTTTATAAATCAAAGTTTTTAACTCTTGCAAAATATTTTTAGATAAGATCCAAGTCTTGAGAATTTAGCAAGAACTACATCATCGCGGAAGCTTGATAGTTTGGAGGACCGGGAAAACCATTGTGGTTTTTAAAATAGACACGTGGTGCCTCCAGAGATACATTGGGGCCAAAGGCAGGTTCCTGAAACTACTTTCCCCAAAGTCTCGATGTCACGTGTTTCAATATGTCAAATCCACCACTTGTGGGACGGGCGACGGCTAGTCAGATCACCCCATTTCACTCGTTTGATACTTCACAGCCGTATTATGTCAGGTGAACGCCGCCATGTAACGAACTCAAAAGCTAATCATTTGAAATGGATTAGCCGAGCATGGAAAACCAACGTACTTGTACGTAAGTCTATCTGTGATTCATGATTGGGACTCTATAACTACCAATTCTCAAGTATGGAGGCATCATCTTATCCATAAATGGAGTAATCTCCAAATTTTCTCGACCTTTTGATCTCTGTAAAACCATTTCAGTGTCCACAAAATTGAGGTACATGGACACATCTATATCCAGTGAGACTGGTTATTCAGGCAACATGGTAGATTTTCCTACAAGTAATAAGGAAAGGGTAATTGCGCATATAATAGCGACTAAATTCCACACAAAACCTGCTACAGACTCGAAATTGGAAGTCAATCTAAATCCCATTATGATGGATCTAGTCATCAACAGATGAGCTGTTAAGAAGAAACATAGTAAGCAACAGAAGAAAGAAACCATAGCTGAAACAACTGAAAGTGTTGGAGGGAATCAACCGGTCTGGTTAGATACTCTAAAGGAGGAGATCGCTAAGTTGAAATGAGTCCTCAAATAAATTAAGTACATTTCAACAAATTTTGGGCAGCTGGTAGTAGAGGAAAGGGGCCCCAGAGATGATAGACCTGTTCTTAAACGGTCCCTTTAAAATAGGGTAACTGTTATTTTAAATCATTCCCCTTTTGTAACTTATCTCTATTTTTAGAAATATGCGGAAGTCCGAGCGTTTCGAATTATACAAATAATTCCTCTATATATATATTATCTCGAGGAAGAAAAAGGGGGAAAGGAACCTGCCCTCTGTGTAGGAAAACTTTTTGTAATTTTGGGATTAAAATGAATATATAAATGCAGAAGCGGATTTTGAACTGTTGGTGAAAAGATTTTGACTGGTGGTGATATAAGTCTTGTTTTCTTTCATAGTATGTGTTTCTTGTAAGCTTATATTTCACTTTCATCTGTCTGAATCAGAGGAATATAAAACCCAGAATTCATCTCTGAGATGCTCTTGGCTTAGCAATTTAGACTATATTTATTTCTTCTTGAACCAACTCTGAATTCTTTTTAAATAATGCTCTGATGCAGTTGTGTGTTTCTTTTTCCTCTAATATCATGCAAATTTTCTATTAAACTCAGACTCATCGCCTTAATTAGCCCTCTCCTCTTGATAGTTCAATGTTCCGACAATGCATTGTTCATCCTAGACTCCATAGCCCAAATGTCATCTCCGTTCCTCCAGTCATTCAACAACAAACCCCAAAACAAACCAAATCTAGCCAATGTTTTCTATAGATATACCCAGTGACATGAGAGAGCCCTCAAAAATGTGCTGGAAAAAAAAAAGATGACGTTCAAATAGTATAAAATGTCGCAGAAATCCGCTGCTTTTTGTTGTTGTTCACCTTCCAATCAACTTCGCACACACAAAGATTCAACCTGTACACCCATATTTATCGTGCACAACACCACCACAAGGTAAATCATGCTTTTGCACACCTATAACCACTATGCATTTCTTCTCCATCACACTAATAACTTGTGCACACTACTTTTGCATTGCACGCCAATATCCACTGCGCATAGTTTTTGTTCTTGCACTGATACCTGTTGCACACAGTTTTTGTATCACACACTGATATTCCACATGCATTTCGCTCTATGCATTGCACCATGCCAAAGTTCAATATGCCCCCACCGCGCCCAATAATCTACACGCACCATTGATTACACTGTCGTGAGACAACTTCTACTCATATTGTGCGTGCACCAACCAAACTCCTATGTGCTTTGCAATACTGTGCACCCCACGTACACCATTACTATGTGTGTGCACACCACGCAATGCTAAATTTAGCGCGCGCATCCACACACAATATTCTTCCGCATGGCGCCACAATTTATCGCACGCACCTGCACGCCAAAATTTTCCACGCGGTGCCAAAATTTACCATGGACACTCTGTGACTTGAAATTTGACCACTTCGAAATTAATCTTCTGTGAATATTCGCTTCAACTGAACCTTCTTGGCCCATCCAAGCTCAGTGTTGAAAATTGAGGCTCTAATACCATATTGTAACGTCCCCGACCACCCATAGTTGGGCCATGCTACACGAGAGAACTCTTACGTTCTCTCTGCGGAACATACTGTAATATACCTAGCTTTTATTCTGAGCTATACCATATAAAATTTTCTAACTGCATGTAATTAGAAATATATACATGCAAAACTCTTGCGGAAGCCTTTTATATAAAACGCAAACATACAAATACATCTGTAAATGCACGAATTCATACTGAAATAACAGTAAACACATAGATGTAGCATATACATGAAATACCCATAAATATAAACACAGTTATAAATCATACATAGGATAAATCCGTAAAACTAAACACGGAAATAATAATGCAACATGTAAATTTTATCACACAGTTAACACTTATCTTTTTAAGAATATCACCAACTGCATGCAGACCTTCCACGAACCTCCTAGCCTTAGACCACACTGTTCATCACTCTCAACAATGAGTCACCCCTGAGCTGGGACTAAACTCCACCAAGTAAAGGGTTCCTAACCATGCTAATGGCTCATGGAAAACAGGAAATACTTTGTCACAGGTGCCTACTCAAACTAACAACCTACAGTCTCTCATTCCCCACATGCCTGTCCCACCGTAGGAAGTGTACCCCTTCTCTGCTCAACAGTCCTTTGGTTGCCCCATTTCCCTTCCAGGGCTTCAGCAACAGGCCGAACATGAATTCTCAGAGCCCTGTAGCTATAGTTTAGCACCTTCAGGAAATCAATTCCCGACAATTCTCTCACCTAGAGAGAAATTTATCATGGGCCTGACAACCCACCTCTTCAATATCCCATGGGCCTGACAACCTGCTTATTCAGTATCCCATGGGCCTGCCAACCTACTTCTTTAGTCTAGCTTCCGAGCTAACCATCTACACCAACCTTTGTGGCCATGGATACAAGCTCGATATAGTGACAGAAAGTATGGAGGATAACTGACTGTGTGAGTGAAAATGGTCATCGCATCATGGCTGAATGATGGAAAGAATCATGGAAAAGATGATGGTAAGAATTATGGGGAAGTGTGAAAATGAGCTAAGTCCCAACAATATGTATGCATGTCCCCAACTTGACACTTGTCATGTTGGGAGCTACTTTGGCCCACTTGTCCCCAACTTTAGAACTTAGGATAAAACAATTATCCATACTTTATGATTTAAGAAATATTAATATAATATTCCTTTTTGACTTAAGCTCCCTGGCTTATCCCTTTTCCTTAACTTTTAGGCCCCACCCTTTCCCTAACTAGTGGAGTTTAGTCCCCCATATCTTTTATCGTGGCCGGTCTGTGCGTAGCGATGTATTTTATATCAAATATGAGACATGTACACAAACAATCGCACTGGCCTTTGACATCTAGGCTCTCTAGCCTAATCAAAACATAAGCATCCTAGCTTATAATAACTGGCTCACCAGCTTATAAATCATATCATATACACCAAGGCTCCTTGGCCTCAACATCGCACACACTTAATATATTGCGCGCGGTATCCTGGAATGTGCTCATTTCATCATTTTTACTACGCAATACCTACTCGCACTATGCCATGAAAGGTGCATACAAAATTATATCAAAACAACTCACCAGCTTAAGTACATTATTAAATTTACAATTGGTTCAGCCTAGGGATATTACATCATTGTTGCTGCTATGTTCTTTTTCTTTTTCTTTGACTTTTTGGATGCTTTAAAGGTTGCTTCTTTTATATCTGGATTTTCCTGTTCAATTCTCGTTTCATATGCTGTGAATATTCCATGTAGTTCATCCATTCTTATTGAGTTCATATCTTCTATTTCTTCTAGTGCTGATATATTAGGGTCAAATATCATAGGAAGAGATACTAGTACCTTTTGAACAATTACAGATTCTTTGATTTCTTCTCCCAATCCCATGATTGCATTTACTGTTTCATCGACTCGTAAAAAGAAAGCTGCAATATTCTCATCTTCATTCATCTTTAGTTTTTCAAACTGACCTCTATAAGTTTGAAGCTTTGCTTCTTTGACTTTTGAATCTCCTTCATAAATATTTTGAAGTTAGTCCCAAATATCTTTAGTGGATTTACAATGTGCAACTTTGGTGAATATCGATTCTCCAAGACCATTCAGAAGTGCATTTGTGGCTTTGGAATTATTCTAACCGAGTTTTATTTCTTTGTCATTTGTCGACGGAACTGTTGGTGATGTGTATCCATCTACAATTGATTGCCACATTTCAAATCCCTGTGAATGTATATATGTCTTCATCCTTATGCTCCAAAATGCATACTTTTGTCCATTAAACTGTGGTATTCCATTTTTCTACATGTTGTTGCTCTCCATGATCTACCTTTCAGTGGTTAAACTGATTTATGAAGGAACCTTCTCTGATACCAATTGTTGGATTACTGAGTGGGGTGGTGAATCAATAATAGAGCAATTTTAATCCCTTTTCACCAAAAATTCAAGTGTTATATCAATGTAGAATTATCATCCAATAGTTACAAAGTAAATAAACAATGAAAAAATGAACAATCACACACATACACAGTACACCAGTGTTTTTATGTGGAAACCCAAAGAGGGAGAAAACCATAGAATGATTTTTCTTATATGTCTTGAAGAATTACGTTCATTGGAAGCACCAACTTCCTTTGTTTTCCAGCTGCAACTAGAAGGAGGCTTCAACCCCCTAGTTTTTCATTCTACACCCTGAGGGAAGATCCAACTCCCTAATTCTATGGCTACAACCTAAAGGAGGCTACAACCCCCTATGTTCTATGACTACAACCGGAGGGTGTCTACAACCACCTATCCTTGCCCCATCCAAATGCCTTGAAGTAGAAGTAGAATGATGGAACCATTGTCACACTATCACTGTGAGATATACTACTGTACAACTGTATCAATTTGTACCACTGACCTACAACCATGTACAACTTCCCTGTAATCAATCTGTACCTGAAAAGAACATGTATTAACATGTACACGACCTCTAGTGCTGCAACATGCATATGTACATGCCCTATCTTTTATTCAGCCCACGTATGTATGCGACCAAACAGTTATGCAACCTGCGTATTCCTTCTGAAAAATAGGGTTTTCTTTCTTTTGAAAACTCCTGTGTAACTTCTGTCACATAGATCTCTAACTTGTCACTACATCCAGACTATATCTGTACCCTGTGCATGCATCCTCATATATATCTCTCTCTAGTCATGTGCCAAAAGTGTGTGTAATCATGAATAAGTATAATAACCCTCACATGATCTAGACTTCAAACCCTTTCTGATATTCAACCTCTCAATACATCAACCAATACAAGCTCTCAACCATATACCACAAAAACCCTTATCCATATGCCAAGAAATACAAGATGTGTCTGAACAAGAAGTATCACTGATAAGTATACCAACATTGTATTTCTATAGATATGACTTATATAGAATATCTCATGTAGCCACTAGTCCTTCTAGGGAAAATTCTCAAATCTCCATAACCATTTCTCATGCATACATCAAAATCCAACTATTCATAGAAATAAGACATACCTTTTGAACCAATGGATAGATCTGATGTATCTGAGCACTGTAGACCTTCCTGGGAGCTTGATCTCAAAATATAGAACCTCTGCATCTTCATCTTCTCAAGTTTCCATATCTTTACCAACATGTACACACCCTAATACACTGCCATCCCATGTACGTACACACCTTGATACACTATCATCATGCATACGCCTCAGTATGTATGCACCCTAATACACTGTCAACCCACGTATGCCTCAGAAAATAGGGTTTTTTAGTATTCGCTGTAATTATGAGAAATTCAGTGTCAACCCTTCGTACTACCTCAGACTTTCGCAACTTCAGATGTATCAATGAGTACTTGCAATAATACTCACACAACAAAAGATATTAAATATGTTCAAGTGTGATTAAAAGAGAGAGCCTTGCCTCTTATTTATACTTTCATGTAGCATTCCACTTTCCTTATTTGAGGGAGTTCTCCATTAACTTTATTATTTAAATAATTTCTTTTGCAAACACTTTGACTTTTAGGGGCTTCTAGATGACTCATGAGGGTTCTCCAACTTCACATGGCCATAACTCTCTAAGCGTCAGGAGTTATCTGACGTTCCACATACCACCGAAAATGGCATGACATGTACTATCCATCTATAATAGCCTTACCTGCAAATATCTCAAAACTCATACCATCATCCATCAAACAAACTTGGGTCCATTACCCAAACCATTTTTCTACCGGAATTCACTAACAAACTTTATTCAAGGGTTGACATCAATGAAAACCAACCCATTTAATCAACACCATGTTCCTACCAATTCACTATAGGAAAATCGTAGAAATTCAATAGAGGGGCACTCATTTTATATAAAAATGGATGAAAAACACTTCATAGCTTTGCTTGAAAAGTCATATTAGGTGCTCATTTCCATTTCAATTTTGACATCAAGTCAAGCTAAAATGAATATATCATTATGTACAAAATATCAACTAGATAAGGAAATGTGGTCACTTTTAGCCTATGTTAATTATACAAATGATTATTTTAGAGAGGAAACACATGTAGAACCTTCCAATGAAGACATTCCTACGGTACAAGTTCTTTTTGAACAAGTAGATATAGTTCTTGATATTTCCCACGAGCATGTTCATTTACCACCATTTTTTAACCAACAAGGGAATAAAGGGCTAGAAACTCTTAGTGAATCACCATAACCTCATGGTGATTTGTTTCATACTACAGATGCAACTTCCTTACCTCCATTGTCTTAAGTGCACTAAATAAATCCAAAATTTATCAAATTGGTGCTAGATGGATGAAAGTCTAATGAGTTCCATTGAATGTAAGTTATCTAAATGGACTATTTCTTATCAGAGTCAAGTAATAATTAAAAATTACTTGAGTCAAAATGTATTGTAGATAAATGTCACTTAGGTTTTTCTTTGTTCAAATCTAGGTGTTTTGT
The DNA here is from genome assembly GCA_009831015.1 of Picea engelmannii. Taxonomy (NCBI): domain Eukaryota; kingdom Viridiplantae; phylum Streptophyta; class Pinopsida; order Pinales; family Pinaceae; genus Picea; species Picea engelmannii. Next base: position 264,862 of record ML791511.1, on the reverse strand, counting down.
TGCTCTTAGAAAAAGGTTAGGCATAAAGGTAATAAATAATTCAAAACCAAGTATCATATCGTTAGAAGCCTAGAAGATGCTTTTAGAATGACTAGTACGAAAACTTGTTAAAAATATTGTGTTGAAAGTCTTAATGTATTTTCACAAGAAAAACTAACAAGAGCACAATAAATCAACATTTTATCAAGACAACAAAGAAGCCTGTTAAAGTGAATGTGAAAACCCTTCAAAAGTATTATATTAGAAGAAAAAATATGGACACAATTGGAAAAATAGATTTTTGAGGCTTCATTAGTAGGCTACCTCATTATGAAATGAAGTTAATTGAAGTAGTGAGGTGACTAATGGAGAAAATTTGGCATGAAAATTCCAAGCATTTTTCAAACTAAAAGGATGTACTAAAATTGAGAATGGGTTTGAAGGACCATGAACCCCACATAAAACACTTTCTTGACATAACATAAACAAAAATATATGAGAGATTGAAGAATGAGTACAAGGCATTGAACTTGGGCCAAATATATCTGGAGAAATGTAAGCCTTAGTATGTTAGAATAAACACATTTTGTAACATGTGTTATTGTAGATACGATACATAATTTAGTTATTATTATGACACATATGTATAAATTTTTCATTTTTTGCATTCTAATCATGTGTAGGAATGCTCAATGATAATAACACCAAATTTATCATTAGACTTTATTCATATGCATCATGTGTAATAATCCATAGGAACAAACATATTATGCAAACAATTCTTTAGAATTCTTTAGAAGGGACATGCCTTAGGTGTGGTGGAATGGCATTATTGTGTCAGTGCATTCATGAGAATGAATATCATGAACTTGAGATGATGGTAGTTGAGATTCAAAGATTCAAATATGTCACTTATGATATAGGCCTTAAGATAGAAAAAAAGAAGATAAAATTAGGGACATCCTAGTCTAGTAAATTTCTCTAAATTAACATTTATTTTCTTTCAAACTTCACTTAGAAATACAACTTATGTTGAGATCCCTTGTATTTAACTTCACTAGGAATTCTTTGAAAAGACCTAACAATATGTTCAACATGTCCATGTGGATTTATGGTAGGATGAGCAATTTATAATTTTCTAAGATACATTTCCCCTTGGTAATGTACTTTCAGTGGTCGATTTTTCCAAGAATTAATACCTCTATCCCCAAAATGTGTTTCATTATCAATATTTTCATTTAGAGTAGGTTTCTTTAATGATCCATATCACATGTAGGCATGGTATAAATAAAAACAAAGACAAATGTGTAATATTTAAGGAATATCACTTTTGTGTAAGTGGTGATAGGTGTCATGAATTCATTATGTATGGAATTGCTTCTAGTTGTTCTATTCAGTTGAAGGAGAAAAATATAAATATGGAGAGACTTTGGATTTGGTTTGACGGTTATGTTGGTTAGTTAAAAAATGCTTACATCTTTTAATGGTTGTGTTAACTACACAAAAAACACAAGATTCCATGTATGTGGAACTATTTTGAGACTAGCCATGGGAAAGGAGAGCATGAGGGAGTTGGAGTGTGTGTCAAAAGAACCCTATGTGTGGAGGATTTGAAGTTGATTACAAATCCCTCTATTCAAGATGAAAAAATTATTTTCGAATGGTGTATGGTAGTAATGGCAAAGGGAATAAGAATGTGAGTGGGATCGACATGGAAAAGACACGTGCAAAGATAATTTTAAGAGGTGGTAAAGGTAGAAACTTCACATGCATACCAATGCAAAAGTGTGAGTGATTCATGTTTTTCATTCAGTTCGAAGCTTTGACAAACTTGCATTTGAAATATGGATGTGAAAACTTTTTATTTTTATTTTCCCCATATAGATATTATAAACATGATTCTCTGAATAATCAAATTGGGTTGATACATGGGATAACATATCACTTTCCATTGATCAATACACAATTGTTGAATTAACCCTGTTAGAGGTGTACCAATCATCTATTTCACTAGATTATGATCATGTTTGAAATATTGTACATCTTGGTATGATTTGCAATCTCTTTTACTTATTTATGTTTATTGTTGGACATTAGTGACATTATCTTATCTTTTTTTTTTCTAGGTCATACTTCTTGGGGAAAATCCCTGAGTACTTCCCCTCGTTTTAAGGATGTTACCCAATGTAAACCCTAGAATTATTAGGGCCTTCAAGGCACAAGTCCAGTCAATAATAGGGATCCAATCCATTACAACAATATACTTGTTAGAATCTCAACTTATCATTTGTATAAATTGAACCTGGGTGGGGAGGATAAAAATAATTCCTCCCAACCACCCAAGCTAAACTCAATTGAAAATATTATCTTATATCTCACTCAGATTCAATGCATCTCCATTTATTTCAATATATTGTTTTTAGATCATAAATAGGAGATTTAATATTAATAAACGATGCAACAAAGCTTGTATTGAATTTACAACAAAATTGATCTGTAAACTATCATGGATATTCCACTAGAATATTTTCTCACAATAGATATTATACTATTTTGAAATATTATACTATGCATATTACTTTCTTATGTCCAAGATAACTAATTGCTAGCTTATTGCTTGAAATTATGGAAATAAATGAAATAGGAAAATGAAAGAAGTGATCAAAATAACACATCATCCACACAAATTAGCACAAGATGTATACTAGGAAACCCAATATGGGAGAAAACCGAGCTATAAGGTGAGGCCTATGCTCTACTCTCTCTTCTTCAAATGAAAATACAAAGAAATAGTCATTCACTATGGAGGTTCCTTTGACACTGTGGCCTGTATGGATGCTACATAATACCTCCTCCTCTGTTATGCTCTCAACATACCACTCTTAGATGCTTTTCTCAACTATGTAACAAATACAATGCTAAGAATGGAACCCTTTCTCCTCTTAGTGGCCTGGTATTTAACATAGTATGATAGTCGTCTATGGTTATGGTTTTTACTTCCTTAACCCTCAATTAGTAATTAGGATTGGAACTTCTAGAATATTCTTGAAATTCCACACATGACTAGCCCCATATGAGTGAGTAATGGTATTTTATGTGGCATCCACTTGTACCATCGTGGTGAACAAGGAATTTCAACTTCCAAGAGGAATAAATTTCACATATGAGCTCCAATTGAGGAATTTTTTTCACCATTGAAAATGTATCAAGTGTAGAACATCGTCGCGGTTGTGAGAATAATTTTTGGAACTTGTAATCCCAACACATTCCATTTAATTCCTCAAAATGGTTCCAAAAGGTTTCAAACCCCAATTTTCTGAATTGGGACTTGCCACTAAAATGGCCCTGCAAGTCGATTCCTCCAATTTGTTCCACCCATAAAGTACCAAGATAGATGAAAATTTATAATATAATCCAATCTGAATAAAAAATTGTGATTCAAAGTTTTTCAACGAAGTTCAAAATGGAAGAACCAACTTTTTTCATATATATATATATATATATATATATATATATATATATACCCCAAGAGGAGAAACAAAAACACAAATGTAATACCCAAAACTAATACATGAAACAAATTCAACTGCTTCTTTCCTTTTAGAATAGGAAATAAGCCAATAGGGAGGCTCACTATAACTCCAAGAGAAAATTAAAAACAAATACTTAAGCCAAACCAATCACACTAGACTTAGCTGACTATCATGTAAGCCTGAAACCCACCGAATCCGCTGGTGAATTCCAAATTGCAACACCATAATCCCACCATACCAGGGGAAATTTCCATCTAATAGTTCAAATACATGTGAAGATATGTGCATATGCATGCAAGATGATGACTTAAGTCATTTCTCATTACTTGCTTTTTTATATGATGAAGCTTCCTTACTATGTGCCATGCGACTCCTTACATGCTTGAAATATGCCTTGTTCTCCATGAAAAAGAATGGAATAAGTTAGTTAGTAACCTTACCACTGATAACAATGACCCCCATTTCTAAGGTTGTGACTTGGTTGGTGAATCCATTTTCTAAGAAATTATTCTCCCTTAACACATAATAAAAATTGACATAGGATATTTTATGTGGTTCTTGTTTTCCTCGAGCTATCAATGTTGCTAATAGGTTATCAAATGGGGTAGAATTCATAAACATTTGAGTTATAATTATATTTGAATCCCCTACCACAATCATTGTCTAAATGCGAGAGTTGATAGAAATCCTCTGACCTTGAACTAAAGCATATGATTTTGTAAGATTGTTAGATGAGACGCCAAGACCCATGCAAACGATGTTTCAATTGTCCCTCTAGGGGTCATGATGACCCCTTTTTCACTTGCTACGACATCATTTATTTCAATAATTTTAAGTAGAGAACATATAATATGCAATGGTTACCCCAACATCTAATGAATGGGGTGATCTAATGAATGGGGTGTGGATTATTAGTTGGAATTTTTTCTAGAGGTAAATAATACCCTCAATATATCCCTAATTGAATATGAAGGTAGCCATTTCCGGGCTGAATTGATGGTTGTTAAAGGTGAATACTTGACACATTCAATAACACACGAAATAAGAGTAGTTATGTGTTTAAGTATTATAAATCAAATGTAATTACGTACCACTTTATGAACTTAATCAATACCAATAATGCCCTTAATAAATTTGTCAATAATATTCAATACTTCCCACCAAATGATAAACACAAAAAACTAATAAAAATCATTAATAATGGAGGAAATGCATCGAGTAATCATTAGGGAGGAAATGCATCGAGTAATATTTATTATGAAAAGGTGAATACACGAGATTAATGAGGTCAAGGGATTTTTAGGGATTCATGCAATTTTAAAAGTTAGATAAATAAAGGGTAAGGAAATGCTACTTGTATTAAAAAAAAGTCTCTAGATTAAGATTTACAAAATTTATTTGTTTTTGAGAATTGTAGAGTTATGTTGATAATTATTTTGAAAACCTTTTAATAAAATTATTATTAATAAATTATGAAGTATTATTAGTATTTCAAGTTTATTAGGATAGTTTATAATTTTTTTATATAAGTGTTTTTATTTTATTTTATTATAATAAAAAATTTATTAAATAAAATTTTAAATTTGAAAGTTATTTACAAAAATACATATTAAGGTGTATGAGTAGAAGGACATTATTAGCATATTTACAATGTCTATAATTTAATGAAATTAATGGTTAGTAAATTGGACATTTGGTTTGCATTTTATGGCGAGTTGTGACTTGCATCCAAATGGAATTTAGGGACACCTACAAAAATGGTCTCAAGAGTATAAAGGCTAAAAGGATTAACATAATTGGATTCCGTCACTTCTCACACATGTATTTTGTCATTCCAAATCCCAACACACCCTCTATAAATGAGTGGGATAATGATTTGCAAAGTTGACCCCCAACATAAATTTTGTATTTCTTCCCATTGAACTAAACCCTATATCTAGAAGTCATTCATGGAATCTGTAGCATCCCCCAATACTAAACCCAACATATTTAAAAATTTCTTTTTCTAATACCATTAAATTAAAAACATGCAACATGGTAAAAATGCTCATGCATATAACAAAAAATCCAATAAACATGAATGCAACTAATTAAACTTACACATAAAAACAAGTAATTTCTCAAAAAACACAGAGTTTATGCACAACAATATAAACCCATAAATAAAAATATTGAACATAGATAAAACACTTGTATTTTAAATAAAATGCACAATGAGCCGCAGAGGATGGATGTTCCACCCAACCATAGACTTGCTACTCCAAATTCCAACAACAAGTCACCCTCGAGTTGGGGCTAGGAATCCACAAGAAAGAGTGTCTCATAAGGGTGTTCACTCTCCACTCACAACAAGCTAGTTTCTTACAACCATCCCAATTCACCATCTCGTTTCCCTGCAACCTACACAACCCAAGGAATGAAATACCCTTCTTTCCTACACAGTTAATCAGGCCATCCCTCTTCCCTCTAGGGTGTTGAGATTTGGGTACCTTGGAAGGTGGTCCCCTTGTGTTTGTGAGTCTCCAAACACAAAGGGGAGAATATTTGACCCTCACCACTTTATTTTATGTTATAAAGTCACTTTGACTTTATAACATCATTAATGACAAAGTACTTTAAGTTATGAAGTCACTTTGATTTTAATATAATGTCATTATTAAAGGAAAAGTGACTTAGGAGACTTAAGTCATCTTTGAGATTTAATCTCAACCATTGATTGGAGGTTTGGACTAAGATCTAATCTTGGCCATTAGTTTTCTAGGTTAACCTAAGGATTAGGCTAAATGAGGCAAAGGGGAAAAAGAGGATTATTTTTCACCTCAATGATTTGGGTGAATGCGAATAGAGGAGAAGTCGAGATTTGGAGAAGGGGGTGCACCAAAGAGAAGGGCAGACCATTGTTGAAGAGCAAAGAAGCTTGAGAGGGCACATATTGGTGAGAGGCTAGGGGTGCACTATAACATGCAAGATAACACACCATTGTGAGAGGATTTGGGGTGCACATTCTAAAGAAGGGTGCATTCTTGAGAGGAGAGTGCACACAATCTTGGAGAGGGATCACTCTTGAGTTGAAGGGGAGAAAAATCTCGTTGAGGGCACACTTGCATGTGGGTGCACTTGTGTAGGGAGGGTGCACAAGAAAATGAACAAGGGAGAGATAAGAAGGGGGGGCACACCATTGTATTGGCTTCAAACTTCTAGGAAAGGGAGAAAGTCTTCATATCTAGTAGGAAAAGGAAGATAAGGGGCGCAAAGCATCTTCTAGCAGGAACAAAAGGAAAGGGGGCACACAAGCCCAAAAGGGGAACCAATTTCAAGGAACTTCAAAGAAAGCTTAAGCGGATCTTTCTCTTGTATCAATTTCCATTGTTTAATTTCCTTATTGTAGCATTTTCTTGAGAAATTCTTAATACATCTACTCTATTACTGGTTTTCCCCATGGGGTTTTTTTCAAGGTCATGTTGACCAAAAACACTTGTGTTCATTTGTCATGGTTTGCTTATTTACTTAGCAGTTGTAGGTGTTAAAGATACTAGAGGGAATTTTCTATTTTGAAGTATAATGAATGTGCTAATAATGGTGAAAAAAACTTCCTACTAAATCCCATTCAGAGAGAAGCTTCAATGGGGCATTAAATCACTTCCTACTTGGCAGATTTTCAGGGCATAAAGTTTAGATTTGTTGGTTCTTTTGTATAACAAGATAATAGTCCAAAAACAATGAGAAAAATAGTTTGAAAGTACCATGAAATTGGTGCCCAACAATAGGTCACATGATAGGCCCATTGGGAAGCCTTAAGGAATGTCAAAATTCTTCATGGTATCAGAGCCTAAGGGCACATGAGTTGGATGATATAATGGAAAATAGTTGGTAGATTTTTCACTTGTTGGGAAGCTTCATTTTCACACATGAGTTTTGTGTGTTGGAGGAAGTTTTTCTTCTTCACCTCACAACAGTTAGCATCAGATTTATTTGGTCAGAGTAGCATCAATTTTTAACATCAGATGGCAGCCATTTTGGTGGCAAGTTTGAGGGTGGAGGATAGGCTTGCAGGAGAAGAGAATTGGTCTCCATGGAAGGCCAAGATAGTCTTGATTCTGGAGGATGGAGAGCTAAGGGACATTGTGGAGAAACGTGTAGTGCCTCCTACAGATGCAATTCTAATGGCTAAGTTTTGGAAGAGGAACATCAGGGCCAAGAGGACTATCCTTGATGCGATCAAGGACCATGTCATTCCACACATTTATGGTAAATATTTTTTATTTCAGATGTGGCAGTCATTATGTGGTCTTTACCAGATTCCTAATCGGAACCAGAAGATGGTGCTTCAGGAGATGTTAAGGGGCACCAACATGACGAAGACTAATTCAATGACCTCATTCCTCATGACATTTTCTTAGATTCATGATGAGTTGGTAGTAGTTGGCGAGATAGTATATCCCTTGGATTTGGTGAGGAAAACCTTAAATGGATTTTCCAAACCTTGGGATATTTTTGTATTAGCCATCATGGCGAAAGAGCATATGCCCATTTGGGAGAGGCTCTGGGATGAATTTGTGCAGGAGGAGCTTAGAGTTGGCTCTGGATTTTCTAGTCAACAATAGGGTGGGGATGGTGATGAGGGTGATCTTTCTCTTTTGAAAAAGGGAAAGAAGAGGACTAAGTAGGGACCCAAGGGTGGGGTCAACCAACAAAAACAAAGAGGATGTGAGTAGCAGAAGGATATGAGAAAAGTGAAATTATTTGCTGGTAACTAGTTGGGATACTATGTTGTACAGTGTCCTAATAGGAAGAAGAAGAAGTAGGGTGGTACTGCAATGAAAATAGAGGAGGACGATTTTGCCTCTCAGTTTGAGAGGGAGTGTTCCTTTATAGTTTGTTGTTTGACAATCGAGTCACCATACAACATCTAGTATATTGACAGTGGAGCATCGAGTCACATGTCAAGTGTGAGAGAGAACTTCACTGATATTAGAGATACAAAGATCAAGTTGGATATAGTGCTTGGAGATGACATCATAGTCAGAGTAGCTGGGCGTGGAACAATTTCCTTTCAGAGGGAGTTGTTGTCACCCTTGTTGTTCAGGGATGTATTGTATGTGCCGGGGTTGAACAAGAATCTCATTTTAGTTTCCTCCATGCATGATAGGGGGTTTTAGGTGTCCTTCAAAGGGACAAAGGTCCTCATTCAATCAAATGGGTCGAGTTTCACTAATGGCAGAATGATTGGGACAAGAGAGGGGAACCTGAATAGATTTATTTTTAATCCTTTCTATTCTTTGGCGAGTAGCAAAATCAACAGTCAATTGTGTGAGATATGGCATCAGATGATGGATCTTTTGCATCATGGAGCTATGAGATCTCTGAGAGAGATTGTGATAAGTTTTCCACAGTTCAACATTAAGCATCATGAGGTATGCAAAGGGTGTTCTCTTTGGAAGTACACCAAGACTATATTTCCCAGTAGTGATAGTAGATCAACTGGGGTACTAGACTTGATACACACAGATGTGCGTGGGACCATGTCATTATTTTCATTGGTGGTCGAGAGTATTATGTTACTTTCATTGATGATCACTCCAAGAAGACTTGGATCTGTTTCCTGAAGATCAAGAGTGAGGTATTCAAGAGGATCCAAGAGTTCAAATCTCTTGTGGAGAATTAGAGAGGAAAGAATATCAAGGTCCTATAGTCGGACATTGGAGGTGAGTATGCCTCCACGGAGTTTTCATATTTCTGTACCTATTAGGGTATCATAAGGAAGTTTATTGTTCCTTACAACCCACAACAAAATAGGGTTGCAAAAAAGGAAGAATAGGGCCATAGTTGGTGTAGTGATATCGATGCTACATGATTAGGAACTACAATTCTACTTATGGGAAGAGGCTTGGAGTACTACAATATATCTGCAGAATAGGAGCCCCCATAGAGATTTGGGGAGGAAGAATCTTGAGGATACATTCACAGGGAGTAGGCACGATGTTGAGCACTTAGAAATATTTGTGTGTTTGACGTTATCTCATGTTCCCTCAAAGAACAGGACAAGACATAGATATATCTCACAGCATAGAAGGGGATTCTAGTTGGATACTCAGAGGTCTTTAAGGCCTACCAGATCTACCTTTCAAAATAGAGGAGAGTGGTGGTGAGGAGAGATGTCAGATTTGATGAGGCTATAGCTTTAGAGAGATATATTGAGTTGAGAGATAAACTTGATGAGGTCCCATACATGCAGAGTCATGCATCGTAGGGGAAAAATCCTCAGGTGTCGAGTACACCAAGTTCAGGGGTGACTGGTCCACCTAGTACATATTTAGGTTCACAGTTGCTAAGTATAGAGATAGTTGGTGCAGGTGCTTCAAAGTCACATACTAATTTGCATATATTTGTGCATGAGACTTAGGGGCATAAGGAGACTACTCTGCGAGAGGTTACTTCATGGAAGAAGAAACTGAGATGGTTTCAAGAGACCCCGAAGGAAGCCAAGGAGTATGTTGGAGAGCCTTAGAGGTTGATGATAGAGAGAAGGGTGTCAGAGAGGTTTGGGTCCCACTTGGCTATGGTGAAGAGAAGATCAGATTCAGAGGCCACTTTTGATGAGATGGTTGTAGACTTACTCAATGAGTCCTTACCAAGGGGAAATGATGTCCACTTTAGGTACAAGTTGGGAGTGGTGAGTGACAATTTCCTTGGTAAGAAGGAGTGTTGAGATTTGGGTACCTTGGGTTTGTGAGTCTCTAAACAAAAAGGGGGAAATATTTGACCCTCACCACTTTAATTTATGTTATAAAGTCACTTTGACTTTATAACATCATTAATGAAAAACTACTTTAAGTTATAAAGTCACTTTAATTTTATAATGTCATTAATGAAGGAAAAGTGACTTAGGAGACTTAAGTAATCATTGATATTTAATCTCAACTATTGATTGGAGTTTTGGCCTAAGATCTAATCTTGGCCATTGGTTTTCTAGGTTAGCCTAAGGATTAGGCTAAAGGAGGCAAAGGGGAAAAATAGAGGCTTATTGTTCACTTGAGTGATTTGGGGGAATGTGAAGAGAGGAGGAGGCAACACAACAAAGAGAAGGACACATTATTGTTGAAGAGTAAGCAATCTTGAGAGGGCACATCTTGGTGAGAGGCTAGGGGCACACTATAGTAGGAAAGAAGGTGCAGGATTGTGAGAGGCTTTGGGACACACATGCTAGAGAAGGGCACATTTTTGAGAGGAGAGTGCACACAATATTGGAGAGGGAGAACTTTTGAGTTGAGGGGCAACACAAGATTTTTGAGGGAACACTTGCATGTGGGTGCACTTGTGTAGAGATAGTGTGCAAGAAAAGGAGCAAGGGAGAGCTAAGAAGGGGGGATACACCATTGTATTGGTTGAAAAATTCAAGGCAAGGATGCAAGTCTTCATATCTAGCAGGAAAAGGAAACAAAGGGGTGCAAAGGATCTTCTAGCACACACAAAAGGAAAGGGGGCGCACAATGTAATGACCCTTCAATAAAATGAACATTAGTGAGTAAGCGAAATCAACAAATATGGCTATATTATTATTATTATTATTATTATTTTAAATCATTATGTAGAACTTAATTATATAAGTTTAAAATCTATAAAACAACAATGGAACTATACTTCTAAAAGTTAGAAAAAGAAACATTTTTATTTCTTTATCATATCACTAAAACCTAAATTAATTGCAATAATATGAAATTTAGGATCTAAATTCTATGTTCAAATAGTAAGGATTATACAATGAAATGACATTAGTACAAGAAGCATAAAATAGTAATAAGACAAAACAAGGGGAGTTGCGGAGCAACAAGTCCATGCCAAGAAGGGAGGGAGGAGATGGCAGCAAAATTTGTAGCTCCGGAGAGAAAAACATGTTTGTAGCTCAGTTTTAAGATTTGTAAGTTTGAAGTTCAATTGACCTGATTGGTTTGGATTAGCCCTAGTTTGAACTGTAGATTGAACTATAGATCTATCTGTGCCTGAACTTGTTTTTCTCTATATGGTTTTTCGGTCCAGGTATTATGTTGCAACATCATAAAAAAAATCAGCTTTTGGTACAGGTACTGCTTCAAGCTTCTTGCTCTTTTTTAAATGTTGGTTGAGCGGAAGGATAGATCATTACTTGTTGAATAAGATAGCCCAACATTTGGATGGCTGTGATGAAAATCTCTCCATTGAGCGAAGCAAAAAAGGACAGTGTCATTTACATGGAATAATGATATGGTCAAATGGCACATGAAATTGAAGATTCTGTGGTAGTTGATATAGTTGTGCAACGTTTCTTACAGCCAAGGTCACATGACAATAAGCTTATCGAGTTCTATTTAGCTCATATAGATTATTGAGTTCTATTTGGTTCATTTCAACAACGTTATACCATAAATAATTATTTTTCAAAATGTGTCGTGAATAATTTTGTGAGTTATATGTCTAGACACATACGAGCACATATTATGGACTTTCACATAGAAAGACTAGATGGTATGGATACGAGACTCTTCGAGCAGTTCAACAAGTTCTACGTTTTTAACTGTATGCACCTATGACAGCTTGGAAAAATAATCCCAATCAAGCAATGGAAAGATTATAGGGAAAGGACAATCATAAAGTACTAGAACGGTAGCAAAGCACCATTGTAGACAACAGAGGAACAATTTACTCTATACGGGAATTAATTGTGAATAATGTTTGGTAAAGTAAATGGTATGTGACTTGTGTAAGTCAACCATAGGCATATATCACTTGTATGACACAATTAACAAGTTAAAGATGCCACATAGATTACGATTCTATATAATGCACCAAACTTTTCTATTTCAATTTCATTACAATCCCCAAACATAATGGTTATTTTTTAAAATATATAGTAATATTGTGTCACTATAAGTTGGGTGAAAATTATGTATTAAGCAAATGATAGGTAGTGTGCATTGTAAGTTGGGTGAAAATTATGTATTAAACAAATGATAGTACTTTTTTGTTTGAATATCACTCTATCCACTATTCAAACATGAAGGGGGCACACCACCAACAATTAGTGAATATCACTTACGGTGCAAGTTGCAATCCTCATTCATTTAATTCCTAACATCCCGGATAGTTAATTCTGCCCATTTTCGAACAACAAACATGACGGCTAGTCTGCATGATGGGCAAGTAAATCACTTGCAACATGAAAACAATAACCCTTTGAAACATGTGCGATAGGTTTTACCATGTCGATAACACTGATGGATTTAAAGTCACTCTGAGAAAGGCTCAAACTAGTAATAATCCTTGGCCAAGCAAATGTATGCACAGAGAAATCAGAACTGTGACCAATAATGACATCGTGAAGCCAAAAGTTTTTATAACGAACTGGGCTACGTTAATGGAAGGTTGCAAGGCAATGAGAGTAATGGAGCATGCAGTCCTTAACACTGCCCAAAAATACTAAACAATATCAAAAGTGAGAGGCTGTGAGGGAATTCTCACAACGAGTTCATTTAAAGGTTGGGAAATGGAGAAAAGTCGTTGTATTTTCTCGGCACACATTCGTAAAGGAGCACAATGAGGGTCTCGAAAAATTAATACATATTACGAAGAGAATTGAGTGAATGGCCATGTGGTAGGTGGGGTAGAAGGAGGCACCACTGTAGACAACGAAGGAATAGTTTGATCTATACAGGAATTAATTGTGAATTCAAAGAAGTTAGCAGAGTGGGAGGGAACTTTTGAGGAAGGAAGATGGCAACCACCAGATGACGCGGGAGGCATAGGTACTCAGACTTCAAGTGTAGAGACATTGCCCAAGCTCACCAACCCGACCATCACTGCGGAAGCCATGGAAGAGCATAATCAAGGAGAAGCATTTGAAGATGCTTTCAAATTTGCGTCATTCTGGTACAGAAAATAAAATATCCCTGTTGAGGCATGATTAATTCACTCTGAACGAAACTCCATTGGATTACACAGAAGCACATACACTGGACACATCACTTTGGTGGCCTGGTCTATACATTTGATGTGAAAATTTGGCAAGCACCTGCAGGAAGAGCTCGTAATGGTAAATTCTTTTCACCCACTAACAACAAGGAAAACACCATCTCGTTTACTGAAAGAATAATAACGACCAAAAAACTTCAAAAGGATGAAAATAAACTAATTATAATAAGCAATTTCTAAAAAGTAAATTAAACTAATTATAATTATAATATAGAATTTCCAACAAATTGACCACATGTCCATGAAAAAAGGACATGCGTCCATAAACCAGAAAGAAACTCCACGGGGATATTGATGCCTAATGCCATATTGCTGATGAAGCAAATAGAAATGGTATTTAAGTCAGTCCCTCCTACAACTTACCCCCTACGCCTTTTTCTTTTTGTCAAGAGCCCATGACCATTGTGTCAGACCATGGTTACACCCTTTGTTGTCCAGTGATCGGCTCTCATTCAACTTCTTACATTCAGATCTCCCCTTCAACTCTTTCAACGATGTCAACGTCTCAAGACCTAGTAGCTCCTCTAGTTCGTTACACCCTTTGATGTCCAGTAGTCAAAGGTTTGCAAGACCAGGAAACCAACTTATTTTTTCAGGAAGACCAAGAAGTAGCACGCAGAACTGTTGGTTGAAGCTCCATCGCCTGAAGAGGACCGCTGGTTGAAGCTCCGTCGAGTGTGACCTATTTTTAAAAGATTTGATCCCTGAAGATGATTATGAGCACGTGGCCTTTCGTATGGAAGATGGTAATCTTGTTGAAATAGAAACAGACTGACAATCCTTGCATTCCAATCAATTTGCAGGAAATGCAGGTACAATAGACGAGATTTTATTTGATTTGAACAATCTATCCTCTCCCGACTATAACCAATCCTTCTTCTCGACAGGTTTTGGATTAGAATACTTCCACAACGAGCCTGCTACATTGGAAGCGGAAATGTATGAGGATGTTTCTTGCTCCCCGCCTGGATTGGAGCAGATCTTCGCCTCTCCTTTCTCCCCGGTTTGAACACCTCTTTCCTACACATGCTCTTCACCGTTGGCAGCTTCACCCATATCTCTTTTTCCTTAGAGAAGAAAAGGAAGCCTCCTCCTACTAATGAATGAATCATTAGATCCGATGAAACAAAAGCGATATGTGCTTCAAAGCGGGGATATGTGCTTCAGAGCGGGGATGACATGATGATCATCCTGATGGAACCAAAGGACTTAAGGGGAAAAGGAATGAGCTCCGTGATGTGCTAAGGTCCAGGGATGACACATTTACTGGCACTGGCTTCACCGGAAGCAGAAGGTATGGTGAATGCATTTTCACTAGGAAGAAGAACACATTTTCACCAGGAAGGTATGGTGAATGTATTTTTACCAGGAAGGAGAATGAAATAACGTACGGTGAATAGATTTTCATGGGGAATAGGAGCACATAAATTTTCATGGGGAATCATGAGCATATAAAGGAGGGTTTGAAGGGAACCATCTAACACGTAGCCCACAAATGACAAGAGTGTTGACAAGAGTCGAGAGTGCTGGTAGTGGTCAGAACACGCAGTCCCAATGACAGGCATCAAAACTACCTCAATAAGATTTTGAAGAACTTTGGGTTAACAATTAATGTTATGAATTAATGCTAGACCTGATGTCTAGCATTAGTTCAATAAACTTCAATAAACACTGAAACTCATCAGAACTGTCTAAATTTACCCTAAGTCTTGCCTCGATATGAGGCCAAATAAGACCTCCAACTTACAACTTAACTCTCTAAATTTACCCTAAGTCTTTCTTCGATATGAAGCCAAATAAGACCTTCCATATGAGGTCTTATTTTTATGAGGCCAAATAAGACCTCCAACTTACAACTTAAGATAAAAACTCAAAGTACAGTTTCAAAAATTTATGGATTTGCCAAAACTTAAGTTAAAAGACTAATAATGCATTGATTTGCATGCAAGATTAATAGAAAGAGTAAAATCATTTACTATTAATCCCTAAGAGTAAAATCATTTACTATTAATCCCTACCAGCCCGAAGGACACAAACTAATAACATATAAAACCAAGTAAAAAAGTTAAAGGTTACCATAAGAATAACTAAACTTAGATAATTATTTTTAGACCAAACCTCAATGATACTTAAGTTCTAGAAGTTATAAAGTGCAGTAATTATGTTACTTTGTCATGTCACTATCTAAGATCTAAGGTCAGGAGTTAGAGTGAATTAATAGTGTGTTACACGTATGTGAGATCTAAGGTCATGAGTTAGAGTGAATTAATAGTGTGTTACATGTATGTGAGATTTAAACGGGAGCTATAAGTGTAGGTAAGTGTCTAGTGGCACATAGGTGTGTCATAATAATCATGTGGATTTCTAAAGGAAAAATTGTGTGGTGGCATTTATCTACATGAATGAATAATGCATATGAACGACCCTCTTGGGTGAAATAGTCAAGTGAGAAATATCACACAAAACTAAAATTCTTACTTTTTCACACAGTGACCTCCTTCTATGCATATTTCCCAACAATTTTTTTTTTTACCGTTTAAAAAAAATACAACAAGAACAAAATACTTCTAACAATCTTCTAATTTTCCCACAACTTAGCCTGGCCATCATGTATTATTCGAGTTTAACACAACTGTAATTCAAGGAGAAACACACCTGTACCTTTCGAGTTCCAATTTCTCGATGAATCTGAGGGCTGTTTTGCTCGGATCCGTGCTCACATTGAAACCAATGATTGTGGAAATTCAAATTTACTCTCAGCATTTACAACCTGCGAGGCTTCTCCTGCAAATTGGGTCGGAATCCGGCCAAAAGTTTGAAGAAGTTGGCACCTAGTTTCGCTTTCAAAGATTGAAACCCCACCTATGTTTGTTGCAGAGGAAGAAATAAGAAGAAGAGAATCTCCAGGAAGGATAGGGAAGAAATTTCCATTGCAAGCAGGACATTCAACACGCACAACCTTCAGAAATTTAACACAGAGAAAAGATTCTTTTTAACATTTCTTCAGAGGCGATTATACAGATCCTAATAGTAAAATCATCAATAGTAACAAACACATATATATGTTATATATAATTTACAGGGGTAATATCAATTCAACCATTCAATCCCTGCATTTTTGTAACTGAATCTAACATTTGCAACACACTGGTGGTTTCTATTCCATCAACAAAATTTGAAATAATATATATATATATATATATATATATATATATAACAAGGGAAAAATTGTTATATCAATAGCCAAGCATTCTTCCATATGAATTCGGTATACATGAAACATCCTTTCACACATTAAGTAACTAACTATGAAATACCGTGAACAAATGAATGTTGATAATTGAGGATGATTCTCAACCAAGAATCTTGTACAATGTCCACTCCTTCGCCTACTAATTTTAAGATTTCACCGATACCTCCCAATCAATGTTAGGGGTATTCTTCTCCCCCCTCAAGCCCCTGAGCAGCAAAGAGGTCACACATAGAAACTTTGACCAAAACTAGCTCAAGCTTTCTGTCGCAAGGAGAGGCTTCCACCTCCAGCACAATCCTGCAGCGCAACTCACACAAGTAAACTTAGTCAATCAAAATTTTAACATCATTTCATTCATCTAGTAATATGGTGTCTTCCCTCTTTCTCACCATTCTTTTTATAAGAAAATTCACCTTGACACTTGTCATTTCATGCACAATTAAATAATTTTTAATAATTTTATTAGAGATTATTCACCCCCAACACATGTTACACTCCCCCCAAGTTGCACATGTTTAATCCTTTTTAATTAAAATAATTATGCATTTTCCCTCACATCCCCAATTAGTTCCTATATTTTCTCCTAGTTTTCCCTTAGTTCCCAATTTCTCTTTTATTGTGTCTCCCAACTAATTTACAATTGGAGTTTGATTATGACTCTTCTCTTAGTTAGGATTTAGAGTTTGATTGACTTAGAATATTTAATCTATGTTGAATACCCATTCTCTCATGATTTTCTTTCTTTTTATTTAAAAATTCATTTTTATTAATTTCATGCACACATTGTGCACATGTGTTAATTTTTATTTTTATTCTCCCTTTACTATTGTTATTTAGTCTAAATTCCCTTAACCCATTTTATAACTTTATTCAGTCAAAACATATAGACTTGGACTTTCGGTTATGTTTTTTGGTTTATAACTTAATAAAAATTTGTATTCTCTTCCCTAACAAAGTCTAAGTATTCATTTTATTTTCTAAGGTCTTCTAGATTTTTATTGAATCATAAATTTATTCATGCGTCGTGCCCTTCAAGACACACCTCCATTCTCCAAGGGTTCCACTCACCATTGAATTAGTTTGGAAGTTTTCTGACGCTTGGAGTCAATACTCCACTTGTCGACCTTGTGTGAGACTAAGGGCTTACTGAAGAATAAGGAATTCACCTTATTGTGTGCCCCTTAGAAATCCTCATGAGAGATTGTCTCAGTATTCCCTAATGTCATCGTGAACCTCTCAGGAACAAGGTAGTCGTTAACCTTAAGTTCAGGTCATGGTGGAAGTGCTAGTAGGATGTGTCATGGGTGCTGCCACACCTCTCCTTCATCCATATGATATCTGTGTATGAATCCTCTACTCCATATGTGAGTCGGATTAGCCAGTGTCACCATTTCTGCATCCACTGACAAAGATAATATTAATAACTAATATACATAAAATCCATAACTGAAATAATCATATAACACATGCGTAATAAATCAAGTACTCATAATCAAATCCAATAGTCCACTCCCTGACTCAATCCGGAGTCTAAGGAAGTATGTCGAGGCCATCAATATCCTCATTATGTCACATTCTTGCACACTCAGGAAACCTCATCATAATACCTGTCAATGCTAT
Source organism: Picea engelmannii (assembly GCA_009831015.1). Lineage (NCBI taxonomy): Eukaryota > Viridiplantae > Streptophyta > Pinopsida > Pinales > Pinaceae > Picea > Picea engelmannii. Next base: position 246,472 of record ML791511.1, on the reverse strand, counting down.
ACATTAATATTAATAACATATCAAAATTTCAATATTAAAGTATAACATAATTTCATAAACTAAATCATATAATCATAATGTACCATGTTTAACCAGATCACTTGCACGCAAGTGTCCTCAAAGAATAATTAGTGTTATGAAATGTAGTCGGTGGAAATATGGATGTTACACACAAGTCCAAAAGGAGCGCAAATTTCAAGGAACTCCAAAGCAATCTTAAGATGAGTTTTCTCTTGTATCAGGTTCCATTGTTTCATTTCCTTATTATATCATTTGCTTGAGAAATCTGTAATACAACTACTCTCTTACCAGTTTTCCCCATGGGGGTTTTTATAATGTCATGTTGACCGAAAACACTTGTGTTCATTTGCCATGGTTTTCTTATTTACTTATTAGTTGTAGGTGTTAAATATACTAGAGGCTATTTTCTGTTTTGAAGTATAATGAATGTGCTAATAATGGGCAACACAACTTCTTATTAAAACCCATTCATAGATAAGCTTCAATGGGGAATTGAATCACTTCCTACTTGGTATATTTTTAGGGAATAAAGTTCAGATTTGTTGGATGTTTTGGAAAACATGATATCAGTCCTAAAAAAGTGAGAAAAATAGTTTGAAAGTACCTTGAAATTGGTTCCCAACAAGAGGTCACATTACAGGCCTATTGGGGAGCCTTTAAGAACCTCAAAATTCTTCACATGGCTCCAACACAGGTTGGCTAGGAATATTTCTTGTTAGGGACTCCAGGGAATTACAACTACAACATGAAACTCTCAACAACAACTCATTTTCTTTGCACAACAAAACTCACTCTATAAGCCTAATAACTTGTTTCTTCATGCATTTTGTTGGCGTGTAGTTATAAGACCCTAGGTTCAATTTATCTTAACCAAAAAAAACCTTCAGACACTGACCCTTTTGACATCGCCTACATGCAAGTGAAGTATTACCTGAGGCATCTATTGGGGCTGCATGAACCAAGTTTCTGCAGTAGTGAGGGAATGGGAGGAAATTATCTTATTCATTCTTACTTATCTGTTCTATGCACATTATCCTGTAATTGTTTTGTCTTGGTTACTTAGTGAATTCAGTTATATAATACCCTTATACTTCAAAGTGAAACATAAACCAATTACTGTAACATTTATATCTATTTCATAGTGATCATGTAAGAAATAGATTTAATCTAACATGCATAAGAGAATATTCATGATCAATCACATAAAAGAAAAGAAGACACAGTATTTAATGTGGTTCACCATGACTAGCTTCTTTATTATTCTTTCTGTAATCGTCTCAGGCTTGTGCACTGCACTTACAATAGATATATCATGCTATCTCTCTCTCCATATTGCATAGCCGCTTTGCAGTGCAAGCCTCTCTATGAAACACTCTTTCTCCACTCAGACATATATTTTCCCCTCATACTCAGTCTACTCTCTCACTTTCCTTATGAAAAAACCTTACAACACAGTACTGGACAAGAGAACCCCTAATCTGCCCAACCCGTTACATATTTATATATAAATTCTAGGGCTTAAAACCATACTTTTCATATCCCGAAAACCCAATTAAATATTAGTCTAACTCATGACAACTCGTGTTGACTCGTTGTCCGAGCTTTCATTTCTTGCTTTTACGTCTGCATGCAACTTTTTCACTTTGACTACTATTCTTCCTTCTTTTGCGCATATTTCTACTTTTTTCATGCCAAATTGTTGTCCTTCATTTTTTCCCACTTTATTCTCTTTCTTAATTTTTTGCTTTGTTCACTTCTTTATTCTCCTACTAAGTATGTTTTTACCGTGCACTGCACTTCTGCATGTGCCTCTAATACACACTCTCAATCCTAAATGTGCCTTTGTTGCACACTCCACTCCTACCTTATCTTATTTCTTCTTATGTTGCGCCTATCCTCCATACTTAGGATTTTCATGAAAACTGTATCCAATAATTTCCTATCCAATAAGCCCCCAAAGCTCACTTGTGGCTCATCTTGAGCCATTCATGCTTGTTGTGTGCTCTTCCACGCTTCTATGAAATTTTGTGAAGCGTCCTTTGTTATTTTTTCCTATGTTCCCAAAATCTCATCGAAACCCTATGCCATCAGGTTTGTGAGCTACTCTTCTGTGTTGTGCATTTCTTACTTCACTTTTCCCTATGTAGTTTCTAGGTCTCCTATCACCCTTATCGCCTCATCTTGTAGCAGTCCTAATCGTTATTGAAGGATATTCTACTAGTCTCATAACTTTTCAATTTCCTCATTTGACTTCCTTTGTGCCAAAATGGTCATCATTCATTCAATAAGTGGGAGAGTGTTTATTCTCTTTGAATCCTTCTACGCCTTTTCCTGCACATCCCTCAATTTGGTTTTCACGACCTTCATTTCTGGACCCCTCACCAGGGTTGTCCATGTTTGTGCAGTTTCCTTGTAGAGCTTTGGGCATTCCCCCTACAACTTCTTGATATTTTCCACTGTTGTCATCATTGTTCTCTCCTTGCCTACCCTTTCTTTTGGTGGTGTTCCTGACGCTACACATGATTGCAATTCCTCAATCCTTGTACATAATCCTTTGATGACTTCGTCGATTTTGGATACCTGTTCTTCCATGGTTTCCTCCACTACTAATGGTACTTCTCAAATTTCCTTATACAACTTTTGGATGTCCGTTTGTATATTTTGTGCCAGTTTTTCAACTTTTTCCTTCTCTTTTGATGCTTCCTCGACCCTTTCCTCAACCTCATTCCTTGCCTTCATCGCTCCTTCCACTTTCTCTTCAAATTTTCTCTTTTCTTGCAGAGAAATTGTGTACTTTTGTTGTGCTTCTGTATTTTTGTTTGTCACCTTGGTCAATTCTCTCTATGATTCATATATGTGGAGCATGATTTCATGCATAATTCCTATGTGCAAAATCTGTAATACATGTATAGGAATCCGTGATACTAGTATATTTAGGTGACTCGTTGTTTTCATCAGTTATTGCAGTTTTGGTGTTGAGAACTCAATTGCATATGGTTGGATCTCTAGCACTATGTGCCAGGCTACTAACTTGGCCAGGATTGGATTAGTAGCCTCTACTTCCTCCACCGGACTCGTGGACAATCCTTCCTCTGATCTACAATCTAGTGTTATTCTGGTTGCTTCAAAGAGTTGTTGCAATTGTGTTAAATGTGCATGCACTTACTGATGTAGTTCTTCTTGTTTCTTTGTTTCTTCCTCAATGACCTCTTCTGCAACATCCCGTACTTGGGATCCAATTCTGTCCATATTGTCATCAGTTAGATTATAGATAGAGGGTAACTTGTGCGCTTTCATCTTTTTGTGCGCAACTACTACTTGAACCTTCCCCTTATATTTTCTTTTGACCCCAGCTCTTGGTCCTATTTCCTACATGTATTTTGTATCTTTTCCCTCATCATAATTCTCTTCATAACCCTTCCTATTACCCTGTCCATATGTGTCATTGTTTGGGTGTTCTATCTTTGCTTCATCCACTGGAATATTTCAATATGGATCCCAATATTGCATAATTAGTTGGATATTGTCTTCGGTGATCTTATACTTTTTCTAGACCCATTCTTCTCTCTGGTCCTTCTTCTCTTGTACATACATATGGTATCATTTTTACCTAAATAACACAACTAGGGTATAGATGTCTACGATTTTCTATGAAATGTGTGGTGTAGTCCTAATGCAATGACAAATCCTTTCACCGAACATGAACAAATCGACATTAGTGTCAATTTGTCTTCTTTTATTAGTTGTGTACTAGAAGTTATGGTACGTAGCTGCTAAACATGGCTTACCTCAGAGTCCCAAGAACTTTGTGTCCTTTGGCTCTTACCATGTTGCGAATGAAATCAAAATTAGAAGCCATGGATAGTGGAACTCCATTCCCCTATCACGTGCTTTTGCACAGTCAAGGAGGAATTAGTTCAATAAGTATGACGCCCAACTCATGGAAGTCCCTTCGACACATTTCTCTGTCGGAGCTATCACTCCTTCTAGTACTTGATATTTCCTGCATTTCCTTAGTAGATTGCATTCCAATGCTTGTGTTGAAAGCCTTATGGTTGGGTCACATATGCTTGGCACCTCCAATCCGTGCACCCCATGAACTATGAGAAATGTTTGCCTCATTATCTTTGACAGAGTCCTGTCAGTTTTCTTATCATCAAACAATGAGTTTGGATCTTTTCCTTCTATTGGTAATCTTGTGATCCTTGCAATCAATTTTGTATCCATTGAAGTTGGCATGTCTAACCACAAATATCATCCATTTACACAAGTTAAGAGAAACTTGATGCATGCATTTACCTCGTTTCTCTGGCCAAAGTGAGGGATGTTGAACAGGTTTAGTATGCATGTTCTCTCCAAACCTCTTTCCCATACCTTTGGCATGGGTATCCTCTGGTTCATTTTTGGATCTTTCCTCATCTCTAAGTAGTGGTGTAGTGAAGGTTCAGGTAAATTCTTCGTGTATATAATATCATGTTCCATGTATTTGAGTTGTAAAACCCTCCCTAGCATGTTTTAATCCACGATGACCCCTTTTGGGATGCCAGGCATCACCAACTCATAGTAGAGAGTTTTCTGCAATGTTACTGGTGGGGAATCATCCTTCCTTGGCGGGATGTAGTCACGAGGAAACCTCATCTCTAACGATGATTCTCTTAGAGTCTCCTCAACCTTTGGTTCTACTAGTTTTTCTCTTGTTCAAACTTTCTTTGGCACGAGCACTGCTGCATGCCATTTCTGTAACATGGTTACTAGTGACAATTTTCTTCAGCTATGGGGTTTTACTCGACTTTGCTATGTGTTTCTCATCTCTCTATTACTCGCATGAAACTATAAGTGAAAATAACTAATGCTTGTCGACCAACTGTGACTTTTGTGCCCCTCCACTAGTTGTCCATGTCCCTTCGTGCCTAAATTGACTGTCTAATATGCCAATGGTGTGATGAATACTTAATTTATTGCTACTTTATTACCATATCTTTCGTTGGATTTTTACCTCATACTTCCAATCTGTCACAATTATCGGTGGTTGTTTCCATTTATGGATACACGTCGTCTTTATGATTGGGCATTAATCGCTCTTTAGTCGTCGTTTCCACCCTTTTAATGTCTTTAACTATCAAAATGTCCTTTGTCGCATATTTATTTTGTGTGGACTTGACTGAATTTGCATTTTTTCTATTACCTGTATGATATTCCTTTTTTCTGCATGATACCTCTTCTTGTCTACCTTGTATTTCTCATTTTTCCCCTTTTATTTGTTTT
>ML791511.1:226081-240945 GCA_009831015.1 Picea engelmannii | reverse complement strand
TCTGTATTTTACCTTCTTACTATAGTACAACTACTATGATACATGTGTTTTCGCGTAGTTCAGATTACTGTACAAACGGTCGGCCCACTCCCATTCACCATTCCTCCCAAGGATTCTCCATTCATATTTCCAATTGTGCAACACCTATCAACGTCACATGTTGAATCACATATGTTCCTAACCAATGCATGCAAAAATTTCTTGGATGCTGCATAAATTTACTGTCATAGAGTAATACTAAGTCTCCCACTTGGAACTTTTTCTTTTTAATGTGTCTGTCATTCCATTCCTTTAGCCTTTTCTTATGAACTTGTTGATGGAAGCCTGGGACAAACCGATATTCCTCAAGCCGCACTAACTATGAAAATCTCTCCTCTATTGCACCAAAATCTGAAATATCAATAATTTTTGCAACACAGACTAGGCAGAATAAACTCCATCAAAATCACTGCTTCTTTCCCATAGACCAACCTAAAAGGTGTCTTCCCTTTCAACTTTTTTCTTGTAGTCTTGTAGGCCCATAAAGCTACAAGAATTGTTAAGTCCCAATCATATCTCCCTATGTTGCAGATCTTTGTCAAGGCATTCTCTAGAATATTGTTAGAAGCTTCTACTATCCCATTGTCTTGAGGATGATATGAAGTACTCTTTTGGTGATGAATTTGAAATTCACCAGTCAATGTTGCAAATGTCTTATTAAGGAAGTGTGTTCCTTGATCACTGAGTAATATGCACGTACATTCGAATAATATGACTACATTATCAAATATGAATCGTGCATAAGTCTCCACGGTGCAGTCTATGACTGGTGTTGCTTTTGTCCATCTATTCAAATACTCCGTTGCACTGATTATGTACCTTGCTCCTGATCTTCTTGCTAATGGATTGATTGGCCCCAAAATTTATATGGCCCATTTATCAAATGCTTGCAATGTAACCTATGGGTGTAAAGGAATTTCATCTCTCCTGGATGGCTTTCCCACCCTTTGACATACATCATATGCCTGATAGTATTCTTTAGCATCCTTATGAAGTGTGGGCCACCAGATCCCTGCACACAAGATCTTCTGCATAGTCTCTTTACCTGCATAGTGTCCTCTTGCAATCCTTTCGTGCACTTCTATGAGTATCATAGGACTTTCATGCTCCAACACACATCGTCTCAATATTCCATCAACACCTAACTTGTATAAGTTCCCTGCAATGAATTGATAGTCTCTTGCTTTAACTACTATTTTTTTTCTTCTGCTGTGACTATCATGTCTGACGGGGCCATTCATGTACTTAGAAACTGCATGATGTATGCAAAGTAGTCATCCACCATCTTAAATTCAAATAACTATGCAACTGACAAGTTGTCATCTAGATTCCTTGCATTTTCTCCTGATAGTATGCATTATAAGTGATCAAGTCCTGCATTCAACTTCCCTGATTTCAAAACAAACTAAAAATCATATTCCCAAAACATCAGTAACCACCTACATATTCTCCCCCCTAACATTGGCTTGTTCACTAAGTATTTTAGTGTAGAATTGTCTGTGTACAACTTAATGTGAGAACCCACTAAATAATGTCTGAACTTTTGCAGATCATATACAATTGCCAATCCTTCGCGTTCTATAGTGGTGTAATTTTTCTCTGCTATGGACATATTTCTACTTTCATAACAAATTGGGTGATCTATGTCTCCTTCCCCTGGTTGAGATAGTACTGATCCCAAATATATGGAAGACGCATCTACATGAACATGGAATTCCTTGTTCCAATTTGAAAAGATCAAAATTGGTGTAGTTATTAATTTCTGTTTTAAGGGGTCCAAAACTTTCTGATAGTCCTCATTCCATTGGAATTTTTCTTCCTTCTTCAATAACTTCTCCATTGGTGTTGTAATTTGTGCATAACCTTTGATAAAATTCCTACAATATCTTGTGTGACCTAGAGTTTCCCTCAACTATATGATTGGTGTAGGTGGTTGTAAACCTAGAATTACTGCAATCTTTGTAGGATCTACTAATAAGCCCTGCTTGCAGACCATGTGGCCCAACAAGATTCCAAAAGGTGTGAAAAAAATACACTTCATCAAATTTAGTGAAATATGACATTTTACACACCTATACAACATTAACTTGATTACTACTATGTGATCCTTTAGTAGAATAAACACAATCCAATCATCTAAGTACACTTCAAGGAACTTATGAATAAATTCTTTAAAATCCGTGACCACAACTCTTGAAAAAACTACTGGTGCATTGTTCATTCCAAAGGGCATCAATGTGTATTGATAACTTCCCCACTCTGTCATAAAAGTATTTTTATACATGTCTTCCTACGCAATTTTTATCTGATGGTACCCGAATAATCCATCTATGAAAGAATAATCCTCCTACCCTCTTACATTCTCCAGTGCCTCATCTGTGAATGGTGTTCAAAATGGATCATGTAGACATGCATCATTCAACTTCCTCATATCTACGTAAATACAGATTCCTCCTGTTTTCTTGTCTTGCACTACCATTAGATTTATCCACTTTGATTCCACCACTGGTTCAATGACTCCTGCATCCAACATCTTGTCTATTTCTGCTTTCACCTTCTCTTTGTACTTCATATTTAACCTATAGGATCTTTGTCGCACTGGTTTAACACCTTATTTCAAAGGGATTTTCATCTCGCCTAATTCCCCATATATTCCCTTGATTTTCAAGAATATATTTGGGAATAGATCTTGATACTTGCACAATAAAGCTGCAATCTTCTCCATAGTATCATCCCTCCAATAATCTCCTATCTACACAAATTTTGGGTTCTTTGTCATTCCAATGTTCACTTTCTGTGTCTTTATTGGCTATGTATATGCAATAGATTCAAGCTCTGGCCCTTCTACTACATGTTCCCCAGAGTTTCAAGTACTGTCGCATTCCTGGGATCTCCCTCATCATGTTCTTATTTCGCGACATTGTAACACTCCAGTAATTCATGAACAATCATAGAAGCTCTATTGATCTAGGGGATCAAATTTTTCTCAAAAATAAAAGTGCTCAGAATCTCTTCAAAATAGACACATGTGTAGGCCTCATTGTCACGAACCCAATGCAACTTGAACGGGCTCAAACAAACGTCGTATGAGCAAGATATTATGTTCATTTTTACAAACATGAAAAATTGTGTTGACTGTACAATCCGTACAGTGATGACGTGGAAGGGTACGGACCCACACGTGGAAAGTGACATGGAAGACTGCTAAGTTGGCATGGGATAACATGTCAAGGTCATATAGGCTCGATGGTATATAAGTGGACGAATCTGGTTGTGACAAGTGTCATTTTATTGGGCCAATGTTATGGTGCCATGTGGCCTAGTCGTGGGCTGCCACGTGGCACCCCTCCAATTTGATTGGTGTTTGGTAATTTTTTTATGAATCCACAGGAGTCGAACCCGCGACCTCCACATGGGGGGTAACATTTTGGCAGGGCCTGGGCTACCAGCCTGCCCATGGTGTGTCTTAACCTATATTGTTTGATTTAAATATTTAAACTTGTGTTAACGGTCAAGGGACAGAGAAAAGGGTTGGGGCCTAGCCCCAGCCCCCGATGCATACACCATGTAACCTTACCATATGTCCACTCTATAACCTTTCACGTGGACCATTGCTATGATGTTTAGCCCTGGTTCTTACCACAAATACCATACGACCACTCCTTTCCTTTGACTTTGGCGTGCATGCAGACTTTGCTATGATGTGTATCCCCCAGTCACATATCGCCTTGCCACATGACCACACCCAAGCACGAAGGAGCTAGCCACTGGACTGCATGACTGTTAGGTCGTTGGTCACATGGGGCCATACGACTAAGTTCTCTGTCGAGGTTTGGGGGCTGATGCAAATGGTTCGACAATTTAGACCATTTTGAGGGAACCGTTGTGTGTGCTGGGTTTTGGTGCACAAAACACACAAAGGTTGAGTTAGTTTGTCAGTGGGTGCATTTTGGAGAGTAGGTACAACAAGCTTGAAGGGGAAAACTTCCAGGAGGTGTAACTTATTCATTTTTTGGCCAAACCACGTGCCGAAAAATCCCAACTAGGTGTTTTTGGACGTTCTAAATCCATTGGGGCCATCTATACTGTAAGAGAAATTTTTAAGAATAATGAGAATGACCCAAGGGAATTTGGACCAGGAGATGTATCCCAAGAGAGGGGTGAAATCCTTTATCATTTGTTGTGTTATGTGTTTATTATTGATGGTTTTTATATGGCTGATATGTTGCTCATGATTAATTAAAAACTATTTAATGTATGCGTTAGTAACTTGATCCAATTACCCAAACACATACCATATTACACTTGCAATTTATAAGAGACAAGTCTTCTTGATTTTAAAGATCTATTGGAAACAAATGCATTCCATTTTCAAATCAGTTGGTATCAAAGCATAGGTTTTTGAAGGATTGATTGTTTGCAAGTGTTTTTGTTTTTCTGATGCTCACAAGGTTGAAGCTCACAAGAGGAAAATGTCAACTTGTAGAGCCAAGTTTTCAACTATCAATAAGGATAACTATCAAATCACCTCAAGCTTCAAGGAGATATTCACCAAGTATGGATCATGACGAGAGTCATGGAACTCTTCCTTCAGAGGAGAAAAAATTCAGAAAATGTTTCTTTGATATGACTGAGATGGTGAAAGTTTTGTTTGAAGAAAGAAATGCAAGATTGCAAGGTGAAAGCTCTAACCCTCCAAAGGTAAATGGAGACAGTGGTGATAAAAATCCAAAGGGAAATGGAGTGAATGGTGATTCTCCACCACCTTCACATCCATCTTCCACCATTTCACAACCACCTCCAAATTATCCAAAAGAACATGATAAAACTCCTTTACAAACTCCTTTGCTAAAGCTTGATATTAAGCTTGAATTGCTAATGTACAATGGATAGGTAAATGCTGAGAAATTGGATAACTAGATTCGTCAGATTGAAGTGTATTGTAGGATACAAATAATCAAAAATGATGAAACTAAGATTCAACTTTCTTCTTTAAGATTGGACAGTGCAACACTCATTTGGCGGGAAGCCAAAACTCAAGAGGAAATGAAGAAACATGGTAAATTTTTATCCTCTTGGAATGATTTTATTGTTGCAATTAAAAGGAAATTTTATTCATTAGCATACATGCAGAAAGCTATTATGGATTGGCAAAACTTTAGGAAAGCTAAAGGGAAAGATGTGCAAAGCTTCACTCAATAATTTAGGAGAAGAGCTTTGGTTTTGGGTATAGATTTGTCTGCTCAAGAAACTTTACCCAAATACATTGGAGGTTTGCATAGCTACTTGAGGCATACAATACTTATGTTTAACCCTTCAAATCTAGATGAAGTTTGTGTACATGCAACTCATTTAGAGGCAAGAGGAAGGAATGAACCTCAAGAGGGAAACAATAAGTCTTTTAATGAAGACAAGGGAAAGAGGGAGTTTGAAGGAAATAGAAAGAAAAATTCTTCAGTCAAGAAAGAGAGAGAGAAACTCTCATGTAAACATTTTTCAAAGGATGGCCATGATGAATACCATTGTTGGAAACTTCATCCTGAAAAGAGACCAAAAAATTTCAACAACAAAGAGAAACCAAACATTGTTGCAACTGTACAACAATATTTAGGATCTGATTCAGAAGATGAAACAAAAATCACAACCATGGGTTTACAAGGTAAGAATTCTATTGCTAGCACTAGTTCTTCAAGTTCTTCCATCAATGAAACTCAACATGAAAAAGAAAGAATAGAGCTTTTTCACATAAGGGTAATTTCAAAACATACCAATATAGATACTCTCTTTGATACAGGATCTCAAGCAAACCTTGTTTCTGAAGATATTTTCAAGAAACTAGATTTGGAAACTACTCCTCGTCCTAAACCATACCCTTTAGGTTGGATATGTGACAATGCCAAATTGCATGTGACAAGAAGGTGTAAACTCATATTTTCCATCACTGCAAACTATATGGATGAGGTAGAGCTTGATGTTATTCCGTTGGATATTTGTGGTATTGTGTTGGGAATCCCATACTTATATGATAGGAGAGCCATCTTTCATCATCATGAGAACAAGTATCATTTGTTTAAAAATGGAGTTGAGTACATTGTTAGAGCACATACAAAGAAGATGAATTTGTCACTTACAAATGCTTGACAAATGAAGAGACTATTCAATGCTAGTAAGAACCTTGTACTTTTGATGATTAAACCCAAAGACAATGATGAAGAAGTTTTCAAAGGATGTGATGCAAAATTACAATCTGATTTGTATGAGGTTTTTAACTAAAATGTTGAGATGTTTCAGGACCAAAGGGGATTGCCTCCTAAAAGGGGTATCTAACATGATATTCTATTGCAGCAAGGAGGTCCTCTTCCAAACATTGGCATGTGAAGGATGCCAGTCATTGAGAATGTTGAAATCAGAAAACAAGCCCAAGAGTTGCTTGATAAAGGGGTCATCAAACCAAGCACTTCGCCATGCAGGTCACCAATTGGTTTAGTACTAGAGAAAGATTGTATATGGCGTATGTGGGTAGATTTCAAATTCTTGAACAAGACTACGAATATGATTGCTGAAGGAAACATGTGGAAGAAATATTTGAAAGAAAAACAAGCTCCATTGCATGCCTTGACAAGTTATGTTTTCCACTTGGTGATAAGGTATAAGAAGTACATTTATGAAAAAGTTGTTGATATGCTTACTAGGCCTATTGTTAGTGCTTTAGTTATTGTTCAAGCATAATCCTATCATGCATAAGAGCTATTTGGAACAATATGCTTTAGATTCTGATGGAAAAAATGTGTATACAACTTTATATCGTACAAACCAAGAAGAGGAATTGGATTCCTATGTACATGGTAAAATTTTGTATCTTGGCAAGCTATGCTTTTCACGGGGTGAAAGAGTCAACATGATAAGGGTAGCACATTCTTCTCTTTTTTCTGGCCATTGTGGTGTAGGAAAGAAGTTCATTGAACAAGTTCAGTTTCTGCATCAAACCATTCAACAACAGTTGAGAAAGAGCCAAGCCAAGTAAAGGACAAGACATGACAAGTTTCATGTTGGTATTAAAAAAACAAATTCAAGCAAGGCCAAGTGAATCGAGATTGGAAAGGTGAGGGAATTGTAACCTCATCTTTAGATTGATTAAAAGTATTCTTTTGGAGGTCCAAAAAATTCCCAATGGGGAGGACTGATCTAGGGGATCAAATTTTGCTCAAAAATAAAAGTTCTTGGAATCACTTCAAAATGGACACGTGCGTATGCCTCGTTGTCACGAACCCAACGCAACTTGAACAGGATCAAACAGACATCATATGAGAAATATATCACGTTCTGTTCATTTTTCCAAACATGCAAAATTTTGCTGACTATACAGTCCGTACAATGATGGTGTGGCAAGGTACAAACCTACACGTGGCAGGTGACGTGGAAGAGTGCTGAGTTGGCATGGAATAACGTGGCAAGGTCATACATGCTCAGTGGCAGACAAGTGCACGAATTCGGTTGTGAAAAGTGTCATTTTATTGGGCCAATGTTATGATGCCACGTGGCCCAGTCATGGGCTACCACATGGCACCCCTCCAAATGGATTGGCGTTAGGTAAAATTTTTATGACTCCATAGGATTCGAACCCATGACCTCCAGGCGAGGGGTAACATTTTTGTAGGGCTCGAGCTACCTGCCCGCCCATGGATTGTCTTAACCTTTATTGTTTGATTTAAATATTTAAACTTGTGTTAATGGTCAGACGATGGAGAAAGGGGTTGGGGCCTAGCCCCAGCCCCCGACGCATACACCATGTAACCTTACCAAATTTCCACTCTATAAAATTTCTCGCGGACCATTTCTATGACGTTTAGCCCCAGTTCTTACCACAAACACCATACAACCACTCCTTTCCTTTGACTTTGGTGCACGCACGAACATTGCTATGATGTGTAGCCCCTAGTCACATATCACCTTACCAAATGACCACACCCAAGTGTGGAGGATCTATCCATTGGAGTGCACGACTGTTAGGTCGTTGGCCACATGGGGCCGTATGACCGAGCTCTCCACTGAGGTTTGGGGGCCGACACAAACGATCCTACAATTTCACCCATTTTGTGGGAACCGTTGCGTGTGTTTGGTTTTGGTGCAAAAAACACATAGAGGCCGAGTTAGTCTGTCAGTGGGTGCGTTTTGGTGAGCAGGTACAACAAGCTTGAAGGGGAAAACTTCCAGGAGGTGTAACTTCTTCATTTTTTGGCCAAACCAGGTGCTGAAAAATCCCAGCTAGGGGTGTTTGGACGTTCTGAAGCCATTGGAGCCATCTATTTTGTGTTCTGAGAACTGTAAGAGAAATATTTAAGAATAATGAAAATGATCCAAGGGAAGCTGGACCAAGAGATGTAGCCTAAGAGAGGGGTGAACTCCTTTATCATTTGTTGTGTTATGTGTTCATTATTGATGGTTTTTATATGTCTGATATGTTGCTCATGTTCAAGTAAAAACTCTTTAATTGATGTGTTAGTAGCTTGATCCAATTACCCAAATACATACCATCTTACAGTTTCAATCTATAAGAGATAAGTCTTCTTCATTTTAAATATCTATTGGAAACAAATCCATTCCATTTTTAGATCATCTATGCACATTGCACACTGATACCACCTCCATAGACTCTTCTTCTGAGAAGATATTGGTTCGAATGATCTGTAACACTGCATCTATTAGTGGATATTTGTGTTCAAAAGTAAAATTTACCTTAAACCTTTGCACCACCTTGTCCCAACTTGTTGTTTCTCTACACATTTCCATGTTCAGATACTAGTTCTTTGAAATTATATCCAATGTATGTCTAAATTTGTGTGTCGACTCCTTCTTCGGTACTGAAATCCATATGGTTCTACACTGCTCCACATGTCTTGTTGGGTCATTGATCCCCATATAATTATCTATAATATTCTCTAACTTGGTACCAAATCTCACGTGCATTAGTCTTCGACACTACGACCAGTCTTCCATTCCCTCTTTGTGTGCAACCCGCCATCTAGCTGGAGTAGCTTTCTGGACAACATCTAGTGCCAACAACCTTTTCTATTCAGGAACCTTGAAATCAAATTCTTTAACAAATGATCTTATGTCAGTTAATCCATCATACCTGGGTGGATCACATAACTATGTTCCAATCCAACACAATAATTATGTTATGCGCACACATCGTCTACTTGATACTTCATGCATCCTCTGTTGCTAGTGATCCAAACATTCCTCTGAATATGATGCAAATGAACTAATACTTATACGACTTAGAATACCATCTGAAATGGGTTTAACATAATCATCCATCCACACATTCATGTCAAACAAGTTATCAATTTCATTCCCTCTCACTGGATCTATGTGCCTCTTTCCTTCTGTCGGGTTCAATGGTGTAGTAACCTTTAAGCCTCCTACTTCAAATATCATATTCCTCCTCTTTATATTAATGATTGCTTGATTATAAAAGGCCCATTCAAGTCCCATCAGTGTTGGATATGGTTTACTATCATCCACAATCTCAATAACTTCAAAGTCTGCGACACAACGCACTCCATCTATGTTCACAGGTACTCCTCTCAATTGACCAATTGGTACTATCTTGTGTTGGTTTGCTAATATTAGTTGGAAAACAGACCATATTAACTTAGCTTTCCCCATTATCTCCCAGGTCTACTTTGGTAACACATTCACATCAGACCCCAAGTCCAAGTTAACAATATCCACATCATATTCCCCAATTTGCACACTTAATATGAATTCTTTGTTGGTCCTCTTTCTACGCAGCACCTGATTCACTACCCTCTGTGCAATAGGAGTTTCCATTTATTGTGCGCAATGATCAATCATTTCATATTATGCATTCATCGCAGTTTCAACTTTCAATAACTCTACACAATTTCTTAGGAACTCTCTTAGAGCACTTAACTTCCCAAGCAACTTCTCTGGCACAGTGCGATCATTGACATGAGAAACAAATGATGTTGATGCTACCCAATCCAATCCTAATATCTCTTTTATTTCCCTCTGATACGTCTCCTTTTCTTGTCGAGGGTCGAATGTTGGCATATGTCCTGCTAATTTCCTTACCCAATGCTCAACCTGTTTCCCTCCATTCATTGCATCAACCCCTATTCAGTTCCTTCACATGTAACAACTATTATTCTAGGTCATTCATTTCAGTTTTTAACTCATGTTTTTTGTACATTATGATTTGGGTTTTGGTTCTGATTCCCTCTTTCTTACCAATTCACGAGTATTTGAGGATAGACTTCTATCACATAGTCCAATTCTCTATAGTATGTGCAGGTTGTACAAGGGTTTGGATAGTCATGAGCTAAGTGGCCTAGTTGATTACAATTGTAACACATTATCGGTCCTCTACCTCCTCTTAAAAAATTTCCTCCGCCTCGACCTCTCCCAAAATTTCCTCTGTTTCCTGGATTAAAACCTCTCTGATTATTATATTGTGTACCGCCTCCTTTTTTCACAACATTATCCTCTTGAATCCTATACATATCTGAAGTGCGCTCTCCCATCAACTTGAATGAGCAAAAATCCTTCTCTTCATGTTTGAATGACTTGCAGAAGTTGCAAAATAAGTTCCTCAGTGTGCTCTGATATTATTTTTATAGTAAAGGACACTCCATTGGACGATGTCTCCATTTATTACATATCTCACAATATCCCTCTCCTGGTAATGGATTCAGTTCCCTAGTCACCAAGTACCACACGAATGTTGGGAATTTGTCCTTGTGGTGGCCTTCAGTTCTACACTTGGTACACCAGATTTGTTCTCGTTTCTCCTTCCCTTTTGTAAGTTCTGCTAGTTGAATCGTCAAGGCAACTAGTTGCGTTTGGATTTGTGCCATCCCTCCACTGTCTCCTATAGGGGATGCTTCCAATTTCATAGCAATATCCAAAGCTTCATGTTGTGATGCAACCTTCTCTTGAATCAATGACCTGCAAATGTGTGGTAGAATTCCTATAATAAACCACTCTTGATGTTATTGATACGGGATATGGAATTTTAGTCTACCCATCAGATCCTTAAAACATTGGTCATAATCATAGATTGATTCAGTCTGCACCTATTTAATTCCCTTCAACTCTATAAGGTACAATGATTTAGACTTTGGCTTCTTGAACTATTTCAACAACACTTGTCTAATTTCTGCTAAATTCCTGGCTTGTCGTATAAGCGTGGTACTTTATAGTTTCATGTACCAGACTAGTGCATGACCTCTAAAGGTGGTTTCCAATTGAAAAATATTTACAACCTCATCGTGGACATTCTTTACATCCCATATTGTCTCGTAGACAAATAGATGTTGTTATGGGTCCTCTTACCCAAATCTCTGGAACTCAGGTAGTCTAAGGGTGTTGTCTACCCCCACCATGTTTCTTTGTGTAGTACCTCCCCTAGGCGATGATGGTTGAATCTGACTCTACACACTACTTCCACTACTCTGGTTACTGCTACTCTGTCCTCCCTTGTTAACTATAAGTTCTTTTGAAAAATCGTTGAATGTGATTTATGATCCAGGCGACACACACGTCGTCATGGAATTGACACAGGATCTCGTTTGAATAGGACTTACTGGCTCTTCTATTATGGGACTAAAATAATAATTCTCTTCCTCTCCTCCTACGTATGGTATCTCTACGATCTAGAAGATTGCATAAGGTTCTCTCCACTCAGGTTCATTGCGTGGCTCTCCTTTCTCATCCCCAATCTTTCATCTCTTGTACCTTATTCCACTGTGCAGTACTCCAAACTTGTCTTCTTCCTTTGATACAACTTATTTGGTTCTCTACATTCTCAGTCCCTCCATTCCTTCTTCATTGCTTCCTTCACTCTTTCCTACCTTTATATGATCCTCTTGCCATCCCCCAATTCCCCTATGTGCATGAATCCCATTGGAAAATGGAATCCATTTTCATCACACACTTTTCACACAATAACATCTTTATCCATGTACAAAATGATTTCATGAACCTTCCACATGGACCCTTGACGAAATCTCTCTCTAAAACACTGTATGAATTGGTACAATCCATTGTTAATTCTATAATATAACCCCCCAATATACTGTCCAACTAGAAATCAACTACACGTGAAGTCTGATTACTTACAAAATTCAATTTCCTTACCAACTCAGGAGTTCAGTTCCTCAATGTTGCGGTTCGGTACCTTCCAATATTCTCCACTAATCTTTCTAAGCACTCAATTAAAATAATAAAAAATTCACCAAAGAAAATATCATGTAGCTCTGTGTACACATACCTTTGCATCCATTTGTAGTCGCTCATTGAAGGGTTTATATTCTCTTTTTAAGAAAATTATTGTTCCTTCCCTTCTAGCCATTTTGAGATCTCTTTCTTAGTTGACCTCCAAAACATTCCCTTAATCATAGATTTTGGGTCCCGAAAACATAACCATTTGTTGATGCACGGTTCTACGACCCTGGATTCAAGTTATCTTAACTAACAAAACCCTTCATACAATGTACCATTTTTCATCATCTGCATGCAAGTGAAGTCTTACCCGATCAATCTATTTGGGTTGCAGGAACCAAGTTTTTGCAGTAGTGAGGGAATGGGAGGCAATTATCTTATTCATTCTTACTTGTCTATTCTATGCACATTATCCTGTAATTGTTTTGTCTTGGTTACTTAGTGAATTCACTTATATAATTCTTTTATACTTCAGAGTGAAACACAAACCAATTGTTGTAACATTTATATCTATTGCAAAATGATCATGTAAGAAATAGATTTAATCTAACATGCATAAGATAATATTCATGATCAATCACATAAAATACAAGAAGACAAAGTAGTTAATGTGGTTCACCCAAGTTTAGACTATGTTGACAATGGCTGGCTTCTTTATTATTCTTTTTGTAATCGTCTCAGGCTTGCACACTACACTTACAATAGATATATCATGCTATCTCTCTCTCCATCTTGCATAGCCACTCTACAGTGCAAGCCTCTCTATGAAACACTCTTTCTCCACTCAAACATAGATTTTTCCCTCATACTCAATCTACTCTCTCACTTTCCTTATGACAAAACCTTACAACACATAACCAGAAAGGAGAACCCCTAATATTCCCAAGCCGTTACATATTTTTACATAACTTCTAGGACTTAAAACCCTACTTTTCATGTCCCCAAAACCCAATTACATCATATTTTGACTCATGGAAACACATGTTGACTCCTTATTTGGGCTTGTGTTTCCTTCTTTTATGTCTCCATGCTACTTTTTCACTTTGTCTGTTTCTCTTCCTTCTTTTGCGTGTCCTTCTACTTTTGTCATGTCAAACTATTGGCCATCCTTTTCTCCTTCTTTCTTCTCTTGCTTTATTGTCTAGTTTGTTCTCTTGTTTATTCTCCTACTAAGTATGTTCTTACTACACACTGCACTCTTTCATGTGCCTCTACTACGCACTCCTAATCTTGAATGTGCCTTTGATGCACACTCTGCTCCTACCTTGTCTTCTTTCTTCTTCTGCTATGCCTATCCTCCATACTCAGGATTTTCATGAAAACTATATCCAAAATTGTATGTCCAAACATTTTATAGCTTCCAGAAGCTTCCCAATAAACCCATCATGACTATCTTTCAATTCCAACACTCATCTCCCTCTCGCTGTCCGAAAATCTACATGTAAAAACTACCCATAGTAGCAATTCGAATTTCCCTTTTAACCAAGCATGTTGAGTCTCACATTCCCAAATGTCGATTGTACTTAGCCCCCATTCTCTCATAAATATGGGATGTCAATTTTCACACCCACCCTCTTACATGTATTCAATGATTGGGCTCGCATACACTCAAGGGAAAATTAGAAGGTTCATTCAAAACAATAATTTTAGGAATGGCATGGGATTTAAGACACATAAATAAAAATGCCCCTTAGATCCCTCCTCTCTTCTGGGAAACTTAGCCCCCATGACTTTGTCCATGTCCATCTGTAGTCGACATCACATTTTATTTATCATTTTTTGATATACAATGCTTACATGTTACATCACTTGGTCCATGTCCATATATTATATCTACATAATACATCACTAACTGGGGATTAATAACAAGAATGTTACTGAATCATTGATTATATTTCCAAAATCTAAAAAAAATAGAATATCAAAACTTTTTTGAAGTTTTGCAAAACACTATAAAAATTGTCTAGAAGTGTTAAAGATAAATATGACCCTCTACTTTCTCAAGATGTTTGCCAAATTCTTTATTCTTATGAAAAATCTACATTAACCAAATAAGAACATTTATCTAAACTCATCCCAAAAAACATATTGTTAACACTTTTCATAATTGCCTTACTAAATCAACAATAACATAGTATTCCTATAACACCAAACACCTCATTTGCTTTAATCAAGATAAAATATTAACATCATTCCCATTACTCATACATCATTAGAAAACCCTTAAAATAAAATATTAACCTCACAATTATAATTAAGAAGATAGTTATAAGTTTAACGAGACTTAAAAACCTATTGTCCATTATCTTCATAAAACTTAAAACCCTGTTGTCCATTATCTTCTTAAGTAGACCAATTATCTTCATCATTACCTAATTATTTCTTTCCCCTCAATTTCAACTTATATCATTAATTTATCCTTCTTCCTTTACACGCTTATACCTCATACTTTTCCCTCATACCTAAGACTTTTCCTTTTATGCCTATTAAATTAGTTAATTAATATTAGTATTTATTTTTTAATTTAAATTTTCCTTATTAATAATAACCTATATTTACTTTATTTTACATCATAT
>ML791511.1:170552-221172 GCA_009831015.1 Picea engelmannii | reverse complement strand
TTTTATCCTCTTGGAATGATTTTATTGTTGCAATTAAAAGGAAATTTTATTCATTAGCATACATGCAGAAAGCTATTATGGATTGGCAAAACTTTAGGAAAGCTAAAGGGAAAGATGTGCAAAGCTTCACTCAATAATTTAGGAGAAGAGCTTTGGTTTTGGGTATAGATTTGTCTGCTCAAGAAACTTTACCCAAATACATTGGAGGTTTGCATAGCTACTTGAGGCATACAATACTTATGTTTAACCCTTCAAATCTAGATGAAGTTTGTGTACATGCAACTCATTTAGAGGCAAGAGGAAGGAATGAACCTCAAGAGGGAAACAATAAGTCTTTTAATGAAGACAAGGGAAAGAGGGAGTTTGAAGGAAATAGAAAGAAAAATTCTTCAGTCAAGAAAGAGAGAGAGAAACTCTCATGTAAACATTTTTCAAAGGATGGCCATGATGAATACCATTGTTGGAAACTTCATCCTGAAAAGAGACCAAAAAATTTCAACAACAAAGAGAAACCAAACATTGTTGCAACTGTACAACAATATTTAGGATCTGATTCAGAAGATGAAACAAAAATCACAACCATGGGTTTACAAGGTAAGAATTCTATTGCTAGCACTAGTTCTTCAAGTTCTTCCATCAATGAAACTCAACATGAAAAAGAAAGAATAGAGCTTTTTCACATAAGGGTAATTTCAAAACATACCAATATAGATACTCTCTTTGATACAGGATCTCAAGCAAACCTTGTTTCTGAAGATATTTTCAAGAAACTAGATTTGGAAACTACTCCTCGTCCTAAACCATACCCTTTAGGTTGGATATGTGACAATGCCAAATTGCATGTGACAAGAAGGTGTAAACTCATATTTTCCATCACTGCAAACTATATGGATGAGGTAGAGCTTGATGTTATTCCGTTGGATATTTGTGGTATTGTGTTGGGAATCCCATACTTATATGATAGGAGAGCCATCTTTCATCATCATGAGAACAAGTATCATTTGTTTAAAAATGGAGTTGAGTACATTGTTAGAGCACATACAAAGAAGATGAATTTGTCACTTACAAATGCTTGACAAATGAAGAGACTATTCAATGCTAGTAAGAACCTTGTACTTTTGATGATTAAACCCAAAGACAATGATGAAGAAGTTTTCAAAGGATGTGATGCAAAATTACAATCTGATTTGTATGAGGTTTTTAACTAAAATGTTGAGATGTTTCAGGACCAAAGGGGATTGCCTCCTAAAAGGGGTATCTAACATGATATTCTATTGCAGCAAGGAGGTCCTCTTCCAAACATTGGCATGTGAAGGATGCCAGTCATTGAGAATGTTGAAATCAGAAAACAAGCCCAAGAGTTGCTTGATAAAGGGGTCATCAAACCAAGCACTTCGCCATGCAGGTCACCAATTGGTTTAGTACTAGAGAAAGATTGTATATGGCGTATGTGGGTAGATTTCAAATTCTTGAACAAGACTACGAATATGATTGCTGAAGGAAACATGTGGAAGAAATATTTGAAAGAAAAACAAGCTCCATTGCATGCCTTGACAAGTTATGTTTTCCACTTGGTGATAAGGTATAAGAAGT
This sequence comes from Picea engelmannii, assembly GCA_009831015.1. NCBI lineage: Eukaryota > Viridiplantae > Streptophyta > Pinopsida > Pinales > Pinaceae > Picea > Picea engelmannii. The sequence continues at coordinate 219,579 of ML791511.1, read as the reverse complement.
ACATTTATGAAAAAGTTGTTGATATGCTTACTAGGCCTATTGTTAGTGCTTTAGTTATTGTTCAAGCATAATCCTATCATGCATAAGAGCTATTTGGAACAATATGCTTTAGATTCTGATGGAAAAAATGTGTATACAACTTTATATCGTACAAACCAAGAAGAGGAATTGGATTCCTATGTACATGGTAAAATTTTGTATCTTGGCAAGCTATGCTTTTCACGGGGTGAAAGAGTCAACATGATAAGGGTAGCACATTCTTCTCTTTTTTCTGGCCATTGTGGTGTAGGAAAGAAGTTCATTGAACAAGTTCAGTTTCTGCATCAAACCATTCAACAACAGTTGAGAAAGAGCCAAGCCAAGTAAAGGACAAGACATGACAAGTTTCATGTTGGTATTAAAAAAACAAATTCAAGCAAGGCCAAGTGAATCGAGATTGGAAAGGTGAGGGAATTGTAACCTCATCTTTAGATTGATTAAAAGTATTCTTTTGGAGGTCCAAAAAATTCCCAATGGGGAGGACTGATCTAGGGGATCAAATTTTGCTCAAAAATAAAAGTTCTTGGAATCACTTCAAAATGGACACGTGCGTATGCCTCGTTGTCACGAACCCAACGCAACTTGAACAGGATCAAACAGACATCATATGAGAAATATATCACGTTCTGTTCATTTTTCCAAACATGCAAAATTTTGCTGACTATACAGTCCGTACAATGATGGTGTGGCAAGGTACAAACCTACACGTGGCAGGTGACGTGGAAGAGTGCTGAGTTGGCATGGAATAACGTGGCAAGGTCATACATGCTCAGTGGCAGACAAGTGCACGAATTCGGTTGTGAAAAGTGTCATTTTATTGGGCCAATGTTATGATGCCACGTGGCCCAGTCATGGGCTACCACATGGCACCCCTCCAAATGGATTGGCGTTAGGTAAAATTTTTATGACTCCATAGGATTCGAACCCATGACCTCCAGGCGAGGGGTAACATTTTTGTAGGGCTCGAGCTACCTGCCCGCCCATGGATTGTCTTAACCTTTATTGTTTGATTTAAATATTTAAACTTGTGTTAATGGTCAGACGATGGAGAAAGGGGTTGGGGCCTAGCCCCAGCCCCCGACGCATACACCATGTAACCTTACCAAATTTCCACTCTATAAAATTTCTCGCGGACCATTTCTATGACGTTTAGCCCCAGTTCTTACCACAAACACCATACAACCACTCCTTTCCTTTGACTTTGGTGCACGCACGAACATTGCTATGATGTGTAGCCCCTAGTCACATATCACCTTACCAAATGACCACACCCAAGTGTGGAGGATCTATCCATTGGAGTGCACGACTGTTAGGTCGTTGGCCACATGGGGCCGTATGACCGAGCTCTCCACTGAGGTTTGGGGGCCGACACAAACGATCCTACAATTTCACCCATTTTGTGGGAACCGTTGCGTGTGTTTGGTTTTGGTGCAAAAAACACATAGAGGCCGAGTTAGTCTGTCAGTGGGTGCGTTTTGGTGAGCAGGTACAACAAGCTTGAAGGGGAAAACTTCCAGGAGGTGTAACTTCTTCATTTTTTGGCCAAACCAGGTGCTGAAAAATCCCAGCTAGGGGTGTTTGGACGTTCTGAAGCCATTGGAGCCATCTATTTTGTGTTCTGAGAACTGTAAGAGAAATATTTAAGAATAATGAAAATGATCCAAGGGAAGCTGGACCAAGAGATGTAGCCTAAGAGAGGGGTGAACTCCTTTATCATTTGTTGTGTTATGTGTTCATTATTGATGGTTTTTATATGTCTGATATGTTGCTCATGTTCAAGTAAAAACTCTTTAATTGATGTGTTAGTAGCTTGATCCAATTACCCAAATACATACCATCTTACAGTTTCAATCTATAAGAGATAAGTCTTCTTCATTTTAAATATCTATTGGAAACAAATCCATTCCATTTTTAGATCATCTATGCACATTGCACACTGATACCACCTCCATAGACTCTTCTTCTGAGAAGATATTGGTTCGAATGATCTGTAACACTGCATCTATTAGTGGATATTTGTGTTCAAAAGTAAAATTTACCTTAAACCTTTGCACCACCTTGTCCCAACTTGTTGTTTCTCTACACATTTCCATGTTCAGATACTAGTTCTTTGAAATTATATCCAATGTATGTCTAAATTTGTGTGTCGACTCCTTCTTCGGTACTGAAATCCATATGGTTCTACACTGCTCCACATGTCTTGTTGGGTCATTGATCCCCATATAATTATCTATAATATTCTCTAACTTGGTACCAAATCTCACGTGCATTAGTCTTCGACACTACGACCAGTCTTCCATTCCCTCTTTGTGTGCAACCCGCCATCTAGCTGGAGTAGCTTTCTGGACAACATCTAGTGCCAACAACCTTTTCTATTCAGGAACCTTGAAATCAAATTCTTTAACAAATGATCTTATGTCAGTTAATCCATCATACCTGGGTGGATCACATAACTATGTTCCAATCCAACACAATAATTATGTTATGCGCACACATCGTCTACTTGATACTTCATGCATCCTCTGTTGCTAGTGATCCAAACATTCCTCTGAATATGATGCAAATGAACTAATACTTATACGACTTAGAATACCATCTGAAATGGGTTTAACATAATCATCCATCCACACATTCATGTCAAACAAGTTATCAATTTCATTCCCTCTCACTGGATCTATGTGCCTCTTTCCTTCTGTCGGGTTCAATGGTGTAGTAACCTTTAAGCCTCCTACTTCAAATATCATATTCCTCCTCTTTATATTAATGATTGCTTGATTATAAAAGGCCCATTCAAGTCCCATCAGTGTTGGATATGGTTTACTATCATCCACAATCTCAATAACTTCAAAGTCTGCGACACAACGCACTCCATCTATGTTCACAGGTACTCCTCTCAATTGACCAATTGGTACTATCTTGTGTTGGTTTGCTAATATTAGTTGGAAAACAGACCATATTAACTTAGCTTTCCCCATTATCTCCCAGGTCTACTTTGGTAACACATTCACATCAGACCCCAAGTCCAAGTTAACAATATCCACATCATATTCCCCAATTTGCACACTTAATATGAATTCTTTGTTGGTCCTCTTTCTACGCAGCACCTGATTCACTACCCTCTGTGCAATAGGAGTTTCCATTTATTGTGCGCAATGATCAATCATTTCATATTATGCATTCATCGCAGTTTCAACTTTCAATAACTCTACACAATTTCTTAGGAACTCTCTTAGAGCACTTAACTTCCCAAGCAACTTCTCTGGCACAGTGCGATCATTGACATGAGAAACAAATGATGTTGATGCTACCCAATCCAATCCTAATATCTCTTTTATTTCCCTCTGATACGTCTCCTTTTCTTGTCGAGGGTCGAATGTTGGCATATGTCCTGCTAATTTCCTTACCCAATGCTCAACCTGTTTCCCTCCATTCATTGCATCAACCCCTATTCAGTTCCTTCACATGTAACAACTATTATTCTAGGTCATTCATTTCAGTTTTTAACTCATGTTTTTTGTACATTATGATTTGGGTTTTGGTTCTGATTCCCTCTTTCTTACCAATTCACGAGTATTTGAGGATAGACTTCTATCACATAGTCCAATTCTCTATAGTATGTGCAGGTTGTACAAGGGTTTGGATAGTCATGAGCTAAGTGGCCTAGTTGATTACAATTGTAACACATTATCGGTCCTCTACCTCCTCTTAAAAAATTTCCTCCGCCTCGACCTCTCCCAAAATTTCCTCTGTTTCCTGGATTAAAACCTCTCTGATTATTATATTGTGTACCGCCTCCTTTTTTCACAACATTATCCTCTTGAATCCTATACATATCTGAAGTGCGCTCTCCCATCAACTTGAATGAGCAAAAATCCTTCTCTTCATGTTTGAATGACTTGCAGAAGTTGCAAAATAAGTTCCTCAGTGTGCTCTGATATTATTTTTATAGTAAAGGACACTCCATTGGACGATGTCTCCATTTATTACATATCTCACAATATCCCTCTCCTGGTAATGGATTCAGTTCCCTAGTCACCAAGTACCACACGAATGTTGGGAATTTGTCCTTGTGGTGGCCTTCAGTTCTACACTTGGTACACCAGATTTGTTCTCGTTTCTCCTTCCCTTTTGTAAGTTCTGCTAGTTGAATCGTCAAGGCAACTAGTTGCGTTTGGATTTGTGCCATCCCTCCACTGTCTCCTATAGGGGATGCTTCCAATTTCATAGCAATATCCAAAGCTTCATGTTGTGATGCAACCTTCTCTTGAATCAATGACCTGCAAATGTGTGGTAGAATTCCTATAATAAACCACTCTTGATGTTATTGATACGGGATATGGAATTTTAGTCTACCCATCAGATCCTTAAAACATTGGTCATAATCATAGATTGATTCAGTCTGCACCTATTTAATTCCCTTCAACTCTATAAGGTACAATGATTTAGACTTTGGCTTCTTGAACTATTTCAACAACACTTGTCTAATTTCTGCTAAATTCCTGGCTTGTCGTATAAGCGTGGTACTTTATAGTTTCATGTACCAGACTAGTGCATGACCTCTAAAGGTGGTTTCCAATTGAAAAATATTTACAACCTCATCGTGGACATTCTTTACATCCCATATTGTCTCGTAGACAAATAGATGTTGTTATGGGTCCTCTTACCCAAATCTCTGGAACTCAGGTAGTCTAAGGGTGTTGTCTACCCCCACCATGTTTCTTTGTGTAGTACCTCCCCTAGGCGATGATGGTTGAATCTGACTCTACACACTACTTCCACTACTCTGGTTACTGCTACTCTGTCCTCCCTTGTTAACTATAAGTTCTTTTGAAAAATCGTTGAATGTGATTTATGATCCAGGCGACACACACGTCGTCATGGAATTGACACAGGATCTCGTTTGAATAGGACTTACTGGCTCTTCTATTATGGGACTAAAATAATAATTCTCTTCCTCTCCTCCTACGTATGGTATCTCTACGATCTAGAAGATTGCATAAGGTTCTCTCCACTCAGGTTCATTGCGTGGCTCTCCTTTCTCATCCCCAATCTTTCATCTCTTGTACCTTATTCCACTGTGCAGTACTCCAAACTTGTCTTCTTCCTTTGATACAACTTATTTGGTTCTCTACATTCTCAGTCCCTCCATTCCTTCTTCATTGCTTCCTTCACTCTTTCCTACCTTTATATGATCCTCTTGCCATCCCCCAATTCCCCTATGTGCATGAATCCCATTGGAAAATGGAATCCATTTTCATCACACACTTTTCACACAATAACATCTTTATCCATGTACAAAATGATTTCATGAACCTTCCACATGGACCCTTGACGAAATCTCTCTCTAAAACACTGTATGAATTGGTACAATCCATTGTTAATTCTATAATATAACCCCCCAATATACTGTCCAACTAGAAATCAACTACACGTGAAGTCTGATTACTTACAAAATTCAATTTCCTTACCAACTCAGGAGTTCAGTTCCTCAATGTTGCGGTTCGGTACCTTCCAATATTCTCCACTAATCTTTCTAAGCACTCAATTAAAATAATAAAAAATTCACCAAAGAAAATATCATGTAGCTCTGTGTACACATACCTTTGCATCCATTTGTAGTCGCTCATTGAAGGGTTTATATTCTCTTTTTAAGAAAATTATTGTTCCTTCCCTTCTAGCCATTTTGAGATCTCTTTCTTAGTTGACCTCCAAAACATTCCCTTAATCATAGATTTTGGGTCCCGAAAACATAACCATTTGTTGATGCACGGTTCTACGACCCTGGATTCAAGTTATCTTAACTAACAAAACCCTTCATACAATGTACCATTTTTCATCATCTGCATGCAAGTGAAGTCTTACCCGATCAATCTATTTGGGTTGCAGGAACCAAGTTTTTGCAGTAGTGAGGGAATGGGAGGCAATTATCTTATTCATTCTTACTTGTCTATTCTATGCACATTATCCTGTAATTGTTTTGTCTTGGTTACTTAGTGAATTCACTTATATAATTCTTTTATACTTCAGAGTGAAACACAAACCAATTGTTGTAACATTTATATCTATTGCAAAATGATCATGTAAGAAATAGATTTAATCTAACATGCATAAGATAATATTCATGATCAATCACATAAAATACAAGAAGACAAAGTAGTTAATGTGGTTCACCCAAGTTTAGACTATGTTGACAATGGCTGGCTTCTTTATTATTCTTTTTGTAATCGTCTCAGGCTTGCACACTACACTTACAATAGATATATCATGCTATCTCTCTCTCCATCTTGCATAGCCACTCTACAGTGCAAGCCTCTCTATGAAACACTCTTTCTCCACTCAAACATAGATTTTTCCCTCATACTCAATCTACTCTCTCACTTTCCTTATGACAAAACCTTACAACACATAACCAGAAAGGAGAACCCCTAATATTCCCAAGCCGTTACATATTTTTACATAACTTCTAGGACTTAAAACCCTACTTTTCATGTCCCCAAAACCCAATTACATCATATTTTGACTCATGGAAACACATGTTGACTCCTTATTTGGGCTTGTGTTTCCTTCTTTTATGTCTCCATGCTACTTTTTCACTTTGTCTGTTTCTCTTCCTTCTTTTGCGTGTCCTTCTACTTTTGTCATGTCAAACTATTGGCCATCCTTTTCTCCTTCTTTCTTCTCTTGCTTTATTGTCTAGTTTGTTCTCTTGTTTATTCTCCTACTAAGTATGTTCTTACTACACACTGCACTCTTTCATGTGCCTCTACTACGCACTCCTAATCTTGAATGTGCCTTTGATGCACACTCTGCTCCTACCTTGTCTTCTTTCTTCTTCTGCTATGCCTATCCTCCATACTCAGGATTTTCATGAAAACTATATCCAAAATTGTATGTCCAAACATTTTATAGCTTCCAGAAGCTTCCCAATAAACCCATCATGACTATCTTTCAATTCCAACACTCATCTCCCTCTCGCTGTCCGAAAATCTACATGTAAAAACTACCCATAGTAGCAATTCGAATTTCCCTTTTAACCAAGCATGTTGAGTCTCACATTCCCAAATGTCGATTGTACTTAGCCCCCATTCTCTCATAAATATGGGATGTCAATTTTCACACCCACCCTCTTACATGTATTCAATGATTGGGCTCGCATACACTCAAGGGAAAATTAGAAGGTTCATTCAAAACAATAATTTTAGGAATGGCATGGGATTTAAGACACATAAATAAAAATGCCCCTTAGATCCCTCCTCTCTTCTGGGAAACTTAGCCCCCATGACTTTGTCCATGTCCATCTGTAGTCGACATCACATTTTATTTATCATTTTTTGATATACAATGCTTACATGTTACATCACTTGGTCCATGTCCATATATTATATCTACATAATACATCACTAACTGGGGATTAATAACAAGAATGTTACTGAATCATTGATTATATTTCCAAAATCTAAAAAAAATAGAATATCAAAACTTTTTTGAAGTTTTGCAAAACACTATAAAAATTGTCTAGAAGTGTTAAAGATAAATATGACCCTCTACTTTCTCAAGATGTTTGCCAAATTCTTTATTCTTATGAAAAATCTACATTAACCAAATAAGAACATTTATCTAAACTCATCCCAAAAAACATATTGTTAACACTTTTCATAATTGCCTTACTAAATCAACAATAACATAGTATTCCTATAACACCAAACACCTCATTTGCTTTAATCAAGATAAAATATTAACATCATTCCCATTACTCATACATCATTAGAAAACCCTTAAAATAAAATATTAACCTCACAATTATAATTAAGAAGATAGTTATAAGTTTAACGAGACTTAAAAACCTATTGTCCATTATCTTCATAAAACTTAAAACCCTGTTGTCCATTATCTTCTTAAGTAGACCAATTATCTTCATCATTACCTAATTATTTCTTTCCCCTCAATTTCAACTTATATCATTAATTTATCCTTCTTCCTTTACACGCTTATACCTCATACTTTTCCCTCATACCTAAGACTTTTCCTTTTATGCCTATTAAATTAGTTAATTAATATTAGTATTTATTTTTTAATTTAAATTTTCCTTATTAATAATAACCTATATTTACTTTATTTTACATCATATGTCCTATGATTAAATTATCCTCCTTCCTTGGACTTTTCCGTGATACCTAAGACTTTTCCTTTTATGCTTATTAAATTAGTTAATTAGGATTAATATTTTATTTTTAAATTAAAATTTTCTTATTAATAATAACCTGTATTTACTTTATTTTATATCATATCTCCTTTCCTTGAAATAGTAATAGTTTAGCTGAACGATTTCATCCTTCTGAGTATTATATATTTTTCTTCTTATTTTTTTTTACTAAATTCTCTTTAATATTTTATTATTTTATTCATTTGACTAAATCCGTTTTTCTATTATTTTTATTTATTTATGATTTTCTATATGATTGTGGTTGATTTTAATATTTTATCTATTTTATTCATTTGACTAAATCCGTTTTTCTATTATTTTTATTTATATAGGATTGTGATTGATTTTAATGAAATCATATCTAATACATTCCATACCTTTCTTTAATGAACATGACTGAATTTTCCCTCTTCTTAGTAATATATTTTTTTATTTCAAAAACTCAGTTCTATTAATTTAACCATTTTTCTTTATTACTAACGAAATATAACGTTTAGTAATAAAAAATATTTATTACTAATGATATATGACCATGTACCATTTCTCCTAATGATATATGACCATGTCTTTTTAATAATAATAATATTTTTTAACGGTTAACTCATTTGGTTTAATGGTTCCATCGTCTTTCAACAAATATTAGTCAAATCTTAATTATAGATGAAGTGCTTAATTATAAATGAAATGCTTACTAAAAATGGATGTTTGCAAAATAGTTCATTATACAAAATCATTTTATAAATAGATGTTTGCAAAATAGTTCATTTTACAAAATCATTTTATAATTATTACTAAATGTGAAAACTTTCCTATTTTATTTTAGATTTGATATTAATATAATTTATAAAATAAATTTATATGAATAAATGTGAAAACTTAATCATATTTTATTTTATATTTGATGTTGATGATGATGATGATGATTAATGTCCACTAAGACCAATTGGTAGGTAAGAGATTACTTTCATTTCTTTAAAATTGTGTTTCTATGCTAAAAAAACATTAAGAGAAGCTTTCCAAGATCACCATAGTTTTGATGAGTTAGGAGGTTAGGAAGGTCCGTAATGTGGCAAATATTTTTAAATTAAGATCTAATAAGGGTATAGGCAGGGAAATGCAAGAGGAAGTGTTTTTCATCTTCTACCCACTTAGTGTTACAAAGGCGACAAATTCTCTCATTGCATGGTGTTTTGGGAGTTGTCCAACGCCTAATTTCACTATGTAACTCGTGAGAGTTTATTCTTATTTTAGCAATATTGGTTTTCTTATTTGCAGTTTTCAAAACTTAGAGGTAATTTTGATCTTCTAAATTAGGGTTGACCACCTCCTTATAGTATCTTAATTTTTGTTTATCCAGTTATTCTTTATCACACCACATATTCTTCTTAAATTTAGAAGTGATAATATTTGTAATATTATCGATATTCTACATGATGGCTTCTTCTTGTATTCCCCAATGATTTAACCAAGAATTGACTTTTTTATGCCATCCCTACTTGAGTAACTGGTAGTTTTGGCTAGAGTTTGAAGCTATTTTGGGGAGCCTCTTGTCATCCATGTTGTTTATCTTGTTCTTGTATGTTAGGTATCTAATCATAACAATTCTCTCAATGGGGGAAAGGCTTTCTTCTATGAGGAGAATAGATAGGGTGTATTGCCATTAATTTTAATATTACAAGTTGTAAAATTATTTTCGATATTTTCTATCTTTATCCAAGATTCTCTAGATATACTGCAACCCCAAACTTCACATCCATATAAGATAACTAGAGTGATGAGAGTGTGAAAGAGGAGTTTCTTTTTATCCCACAACCAAAGGTCTACTGATTTACAATTGTTTCTGAGCCCATAATAATCTTTCCACCCTCCATTTATCCTTTTTTCAATGCTATAGTTTCAATTGAGCTTGTGGTGGATATTGGTTCCAGGATACTTGTATGAAGGAACTTCCTCAAAGCTATTGTTTCCATAAAAAAAAGTATCGTAGGTGATCCTTTTGGATTTAATTATCATAACATTTTTTTGTGAGTGTTCACAGTCATGCCCATGTTAGAGCATAAGTCCTCGAGGGTTACGCTTCTCCATAAGAACAATATCATCATCATAAAGGAGGATTGTGATATCGCACAACTTGGATTTTAATTATTATTTCTATTTTTTTTTTAAAGTTAGAATTTTAATTATCTTTCTAAAAAGACAAATTGGTCGAGTGACCAAAATTGAATTGTAAGACCTTATTATTTTTATGAAATAAACATATGTGGAAAAATGGGCACACGTTGAAGCATTTGTTAAAAGAGGGAGTTAGGAATCCAAAGGGGTTTTCCAAGTGGCAACAGATTGAGACAAACTGTAGAGTTAACTTAACTTCAAAAAGACGCATTCCAAATTTATAGGAGAATTTGTGAATAGGTGTAAAGTTGAACATGACAGGTGGTCAGTGAGCAGGAGGCTCAATGTAGCGTACCCCATATTCCACACAAAAAAAATTGTCGGGGAAAACTAAAGTCTATTATTCATAACAAAAATGTTCGTTACACATGAGAATATTTCCTTATATATTTGTTCACTGTTTGTGTGCATATGCGTTTTTCTATGCAGAACTATCCATCCTAAAGGTTTGTAGGATATTTAAAGTTCCACAAAAAATTTCTCTTATTATCCATTGAACTACATCATAGCGTTTGTCATTAGATTAGTTAATAACCTAATTCACTATGAAACCCATGCTACTGTAATTGGGGTCATACATGTGAATGCAGTATTAAAATAGTAACTATGACTGTAATCATCCTTAACACATACCCATACTATCCACAATTGACTAGTGTTAACACTATATTATAAAAGAAAACAAGCAAGTGAAGGAGTCTAAGGCAACAAGGTTATAACCTTAGCGAGATAGGGTACATAACAATTAAAATTATGCTAGGGGTAGATTACCATATCCAAACCAACCCACTTTTATATAGTGTAACAATATATAACATGGGGTATACGATGTACACACTCTCTAGTAGTTAAAGCTCTGCGTATAAGTTAACACTAAACCTCTATTTCTTATTTATCATATTCCACACAACATTTAATTGGCCCATGGATGTATTTGAGGTGGTGCCAGGTCAGGTATGAACCTAGGTCAATATAGCTATAGGAATTTACCACTTGGCAGGTCCATTAATGGCGCTAGACCTACTAGTACTCTCCAGGCCCAACACTACAGGAGACCTCCCACTGTGGGCTCACCACTTCAGTTGGTTTCACATGACAAGGTATGGGTAGCATACTGGTTGTTCTTCTCCACTATCGAGGGGCTCGGGTTGCCATTACGCCCTTCGTATTTTTTTCTTGGGTCTCCTTTGCATTTTGTTACTTCACTAGTTTACTTCATCGTGACCCGCTAGTATTGTGTTCGGTTCTGTGGAGGATGGTAGAAAAGGCATTCTGACAGAGCTCTCCACAGACATGATAAGTAACTTCTCTTTCTATGTAACTTAATTAGTAAGAGTTCCTTGAATTTATGTGTTCTCTCTGTAATCAAATCTCTGTATAAAGTATGCTCTGTCTGGTGCAATGTATTTCCGAGCAAAAAAATAATCTTGGTGCAAATGTGTATTTTGTCGAGTGCCTGATAGTCTCTGTGTGGTTTAGGTCACCTGCCTTATGATCTTCCTTCAACTTTGAGGGTGGATATCACATGAAAATGCACTTCCATAGCATTTCATTCCATATTTCACTGTAATAGGGTTTTTCTCGCATGTTAGGTTAACTCCTTTAATTTCGAGTTGATAGGGTTATTGTATTTCTTCCCTGTTGACCATCAATCTTTAAGCCCGTAACTCTTTGGGTTCCTTTACATTCAAACGTGGTCGAAATCCCTTTGGTTGTAAGAAACACTCTCTGCAACTTTCTCTTACTGGCTTTTCTATCTGTATCGAGGATGTTATGCCCACGACCTTTCTCTGGAGAGTTCTATGCGACAAACATCCATCTTGAGACTTAGTAACACAAACCCTGGATTAAGACATTGCCTGAGTTAGTTATGGTGTTATTTATTGTCGTTCCCATACTTGGCCGAAACCTTCGAAATTTTTTACAGACTGGACAACATCTTCTCGTATGGTTAAATTTGAACTCTGTAAGTTCGTGTGGAAAAGTCAGAAACTGCAATCTCTTAAACATATAGCAATAACGTTTCTTCGTATGTAATTATGGGTTATTAAAAATTCTATTCCCGAGTAGGATCATGCTCTGTCTCTGTTGAATCCCTACTGCCCTCTTAGTAGCGACATTTTCTAGCTAGCTTGTCTGTTTAAAGTTAAAAAAACCATCTGCAATGGAGGAAATTCTTGCATTCGACATCTTTGTACTAAAAAGTGGTCTTCTCGTTTATTACATACTACAAACTATGTTTGTATTCATTCTCTTATTTACTGTCAAATGTACGAGGTAAGACCTTAGATGGGTTTTGCACATGTTTTACACCTTTAAACTTGGACATACAAATTAGGTCCTTACTGTAGTTGTATACACCCATTTTGCATTTTGTGTCTCTGTAAATAATTCTTGATTTGATGATTTCTTACTACAATTACTATTCTTGTCAGGAAATCACCTAGATATTATGGAAAACGTTTATAGTTCTGTTTTCATTGTTATTTCGTCATGGCAATTTCTTCCTGTTCCCTTGATCTTCTTTACATAATTTTGGTAATTATTTCTCAATAGTTTTTTGATGATTTTCTTTAAAACAAGTTGAAATTGTAAAATGCAGCGGAAAACAAGCTTGTTGGAATGGTGGCGGCTTATCTCTAAGAAGAGATGTGACGACTGTGCTCATTCGCAAGAAGATGATTACAATGAGGCTCTGAAGGCATTTTTACAATAAAAAAGAGTTTCAGAAACCATAGACATCCAAAAACCTAACCCTAGGAGATGAAGCGCCAAAAGTCATGTGGGCCCCATTTGGGTAAGTCAGTACATCAACTTCCCGGGGTCGTAACTTTTGCATACGATCTTTGTTTTAGACCTACAATAGCCCGTTGGAAAGATCTATCTGAGGACTACAATTATTGATGAAATTGGCATGATGAGATTTTTTGATTGCTACATACCCAAAAAAACGTCGTTTAGGCCCTCAAAACGACTCTGGAAGTTCAGGACCCGAAAAACTGCTAAAAATAGTAAATTACCAAAATTGCCAGAAAGTTGTTTTGAGCTAGTTGGAAAATGTGGGTGGCCATCGATATCCACCTGGATCAATCCTCCCTCCTTAGGAATAAATGGTCTCCATTGCATTGATTTCCCCCATCAGATGAGGAAATTTTTGTTGAATTTGGCCTCGGGTGAGCCACTTGCCTTGGTGCAAGAGCTGCCCTGCTTTGACGACTCGATAAAGCTGGATCCTTTGCTCTCGAGTGCCCTTGATATGTGTTTCCACAATATGATCACTGGATTCCTGTTGTATGCAGTCGGGGTTGAGTTTTGTTGGTGTTAGCTGTTCTGCTACGTCTTAGATGTCGAATAATGGTGGGAAATAAGTCCGAATGAGGTCCACGTTGAACATTGGATGCAGGCCAAGGAAAGGATGAATGTTGAGCTCAAAATCATTATTCCCCACAACCTTGGTGATGGTGTACGATCCATAACGAAGTGGGTGAAGTTTCCAATGGGGTCCTGTAAGGCGTTCTTTCTGCAAGTGCAACCAAACTTTGCCGCCCACCTGAAGCTTATGTGGCACCCAATGTTGATCATGGCATTGCTTCTACTTGTCATTGGACTTCTGTAGGATATCTTGAACCTGTTGGTGGATATGTTGGATCCACTCAATGAACTGGGTGGCTTTGTCAGCTTCAGTTGGATCAGGCGATGAGTCGGTTGAGGTGACTGCAAGGGGAAGTGCAACATCGATGGGACCCAATGGTTGGAATCCCAACCCCACCTGAAAGGGGCTATGGCCGGTTGAGCTCTGCAGGGCTCGGTTATAGCTATGCTAGACATAGGGAAGACTCTCATCCCATGTGCGAGGGTGCTTGGAATTACACATGCGTAGGATATGCACGATCATTCAATTTACTACCTCAGTTTGACCATCTGTCTAGGGGTGGAAGGTCGTGGATTTGGTGAGCTTGGTGTCCAACAGTGACCAGAGGCTCGACCAGAATGTGATGAGAAATTGACTGTCCCGATCTGAGACAATGGTTTGTGGTATTCCAAAATGTACCCAGACTTGTTCAAAGAAGAGCTTGGCAGTGGCTTCTGTTGTGATTCTCTTTTTGCAAGCAACCAGAATCGCCCTCTTAGAAAAGCAATCAACAACCGAAAAAACACAGTCATTTCCCTGCTTGGTGTAAGGGAGGCCCGTCATGTAGTCCATTGAGATGGATTCCCATGGCCTGTCAGGAGTATGAAGAGGGGTGTACATGCCTTATTTCTTAGTGGTTGTTTTGGCAATAGCTCAGGAAGTGCAGGACTTGATATACTTGCTGACCTCCTGTCGAAGTTTCGGCTAGTAGAAATGTTTCTGTAGCATCTCCACTGTCTTTTTGACACCGAAGTGTCCTTCCACCCAACTGTCGTGGGATTACCAGATTAGCTTCGCTCGCTCACTTAATGGAACGCAGATATGGCCCATACGACACAACAACCCATACTGTAGATGGAAATTATCGACAATTGTGTTTGTACCCAACATTTGGTAGGTGGTGGCAAAGTCTGGGTTTGTCTCATAGTGTTGGGGCCATCCAGAGGTCTCATGGCCACAAGAGTCTAGCACCGGGGTGAGTGTCGTGACTAGCGGTATACTAAGGAAATCAACGATGCAGTTGGTGCTTCCTGTTTTATACTTGATGTTGAGGTGGAATTATTGTAACTATGTGGACCACTTTTGAAGGTGGTCATTCTGTAATTTGCCTTGTGTCTTCATGAACGACAGTGGCTTATGATCAGTGTGGATGACTGTTTCCTTCCCAAGAATGTAATGTCTCCACTGGCGGCAGGCTCGCATAATGGAGTACATTTCTTTGTCATGAGTAGGGTAATTACAGACAACATTTGATAATGTCTCACTATGATAGGCCACAGGGTGGCCGTGCTGAGTGAGAACGATGCCCACAACATAGTCTAAAGCATATGTCTCGATCTCAAAGGGATGTTGCAGGTCTGGTAGTGAAAGTACTGGGGTTGAGCACAAGCGCTGCTTCAAATCATCGAACGCTTGTTGTTCAGACCGGCCCTGTGCAAATTTTGCCTTACCACCACCCCTGGTTATTTGGCTAAGGGCCCATGCAATATGGGAGAATCCCAAAATGAACCTGTGGTAGAAATTGGCATGGCCCAAGAAGCTCTGAAGCTCAGTGAGTGTGGTTGGGGCTAGCTAGTCACGAATGACTTGGATCTTGGCTGGATCCACATGTACGCCATGATGATCAATGATGTAGCCCAGGTAATGGAACATGTCCATGCCGAAGGAGCATTTTTCCAAGTTGGCATATAACTTGTGCTTCTACAGGGTGTGCAAAACCTACTGAATATGTTGTAAGTGTTATGCCCAAGACTTGTTGTAAATGAGAATGTCATCCAGATACACCACTACAAAAGTATTGGTGAATGGTCGTAGGATATTGTCCATCATCCTCATGAAAGTGCCTGGAGCATTTGTCAAACCAAAGGGCATGACCAACCATTCAAAAAGGCCTTCCTTTGACTTGAAGGTGGTCTTCCATACATATGTCTGCTCTATTGGGACCTAGTGATAGCCAGACTTCAGATCAATCTTAGTGAAGTATTTTCCCCCCATGAGTTGATCAAGGGGGTCGTCGATTTGGGGAATTGGGTACCGATTTCTGACTGTGATTTTATTCAGGGCCCGATAATCAATGCATAGTCGCCAGGTTCCATCTTTCTTCTATAGTAGCACGATTGGGCTCCTGCAAGGTGATGATCTGGGATGGATGTGCCCCTTGTGGAGTAGTTCTTGGATCTATCACTTGATAAAATGGCCCATTGGGCAGTGGTGCATCCGGGGTCAGATTGATGGGGTGCTTGATCTGACAGTGTAGAGGTACCCCGGTAGGTGAGGAGAAGATATCTGAGTATTCTTCGATGACCTTATCTACTTTCTTATGCTGTGTGGAGAGGTCGGCCCCAGAGACCCTTGATGTGGTTGTGATCTTTCGCTCATTCCAAGAGAGAATCACGAAGAATACAAACTTCCCCATCTGAGAGATGACCTTCCTGCATTTCTTGGCAGAGATCAAGGAAATAACACTAGGTGGGACTACCTCTGATATCTTGTACAATTTCCTGTTCAAAGTAATAATAACACTATGAGGCCTAGACTCATATACAACATGACGTTTCCATAAATAAGGTTGGCCTAAAAGAACATCACAAACTTCGATAGGATAAACCTCACACAATACCTCGTCTTTGAAGGGCTTGATGTCGTACGACAGTCGACTCTGTTGAATGACGTGGAGATCGCTGCCTTGACAAAGCCATCCAATGGTGTAGGGTTGTGGGTGAGGCGTTGTCGGCAGGGCCAGCCGCTTGACAACCTCTACTGAGATGAGGTTCTTCTAGCTACCGCTATAAAAAATGAAGTGTAGTAGGGTGTTACACATGATTTTGGTCACTCTGGTGATGTCTCTACAAGTGATGTATTTAGGCTCCCAAAAGGACTTTTTGCCTGAGAAAAGTGACTACTGTCTCCTTCCAAAAAAAACATTTTTAAGATGAGTTCGCAGGCTGCCTATATTACAGAGTGCAAAAATCCTTCATTCTCGCAGGAAACCCACACTTAGGGTGCGAACTGTTCGCAGTCTGCTCTATAGGTAGGGTGTGAACCTATTTCAAAGCTTGGAAAAGAGAAGAGGTCACGAAGGATCTAGAAGGGAATATTCTAGAAAATGAGTTGGCATTCACATGGTTGGCATCCTACTGACTTCTCAGATTTAGTGGGATCATCCTCATCCATTTAACAATCTCTCATTCTCCTATATATTGAAAGGTTTCTCATGGAAAAGGTTAAGCAAGATTGAATGAAGAATCTGTGAAAGAATTGTGTGAAGAACTCAGTTTGGACAGAAGCTTAAAGACTATATTCGGTCTATCAAGTTGTATTGGATCTTCTTCATGCAAATGTATAGCAAGTGTGTGTGTTGGAACCAAGGGTCACTGAAAGGAAGCTTGCGACATCAAGGCGATCTGGTTGTATCTTCTACTTTCATTTAATATAATACAACGACATGTCCCTTTCCCATAAAATCACTCTTATTTTATTGCATGACTCCTTGATCATATGCATAGGTTGACATTGAATATACTTTGCTATATTCACTTTGGTTGGTTTTTGTTGTCTTGCACCTGATTTCACAAGAGCACCGGAGTGAAGCGGGAACAACAAAGACCTAAGGAAGTGATATAAATGTATGTCACTCATTCCTTCTTAGTAGTAGATTCAATGACCGCAACTTAGGGAAAGAGTCATGTCCTATCCTGTTTTGTTCTATATCTAGGTGGATCTAGGGAGATCTGTTAGTGTCCGCACCTACCGATTTATCCGATAACAAAATTGGCGACTCCACTGGGGATACAACCCATTTTGGTGGTTTTTTCTTGGCCATTTTCTCTTGAACTACCCTTTTTCATTCCCAATCAATCTCTGAGTCTTGAGCAGACCCTCATAGACTCCCTGGATCCAGAAGTTCCCTCAAAATTCCTATCATTTTTCCAAAATTTGCTTGATTACAAACCTTCTGTAGCCTGCGAGAATAACTAAGGTTCACACCCTAGCATTCAGTTCAGTGCGAACTTCTCGCAACCTGCCTGTGTCTAGCCTGCGAGAATCCTTAATTCTCGCACTGTACCCCATTGTCAGACTGTGAACTCACTTGTAAATTTTTTGGATTAAGTCTTTTGTGTCTTTAGATGCCTAGATTGGTTGGTGTGTCTAGAAAGAACTTCTCTGGCTAGTGATTGAATGTTTCTTGACTTCAAATCTCGTGAATGATTAGTTTTCGGAAATCAAAAGTTCTTCTTGATCATTTTTTCTCAATTTTCACCTCTTGACCTTTTCTTAACAAGGGTATAATGTTTGATTCTGAAATATGAGTGCTTGTTTGGTCGAGAGCCTTTGATTGGATTAAAAGTTGAGATTAATGGTCATTTTCAATTGCTCATTACTTGGAAAATTGTTACCCATGTGCATTTGAAGAGACTGGTCTTGTCAATTTGTTATTTTTGTCTTCATTGAAAGATCGATTTGGGTGTTTGTTGTGTATTTATTTTTCGTTGGTTGCTTACTTTTTTTTATTTCCATCCTTGTTGCTTGGTTTCTAATAAAAAATTTAAGCAACCTTTTATTTGAAAAATATGGGCATTCCAGTATTGAAAGAAAACGAATAGGGAATTTGCATTGTTCATGATTGTTTGAAATTACATTTCAGAGAAGATCATACATTGTAGTTCACATTGTTCCAAAAAACTCCTCTTTCCCTCCTGTAAATAGGATTCATCGAACAAAATTTGTATCATTCATCCCTATTTATGCATTGTTGGGTCAAAGTCTCACACAACATCGGTTTCATTTCCGTCTCCTTTTGAGTAACAACAACCTTTAATAATATTGCGCAATTTTAAAAATTCAACTAGTAACTTTTTCTAGGGCTCTTTTACACCAACATTAGCTAGGCTAGATCTTTGGAATAGGCAGTGAGACACACTCTCCAAAGCACAAAACACACAATAGTATCTTGTGATAAGGAGTGTCAAATTCCATTTGCAGCGTTTTGTCCTAGGAAGCCCTTCTCACACAAGGGTCAAACCTGAGGTCGCATTGAGATTGACAGAGTTACTCACCCTGCTTTGTTGATATCGATGTAGAGATTGCATGTATTACGGGGGTCACTTGAAGGTATACCCACAATGATGAGTGGAAGCCTCTCAAGTTGATTTCGGGCTAGATACCTTGCCCTTGCGTGTGGATCGGACTGTCGACTATTCCCCCAGGAATTATTGTTGTTGGTGGTAACCTTAGTAGCCTATCTTCTTAGGGTCTTACATAAGGTGACTGTGAAGGGGTAAGTCTTCACGGTACCTGTAATCGACATTGGCCAGACTAACTCGGGCTCCTTGGAGGGTATACCCACGATTGTGTGCGGGAGCTTGCACCAGGGTGTAAGTCCGTTAAGTAGGTCATCAATGTAACTTTTTCACCCTGGCCCAGCCCCTTCTTATCTCATCATTGCGACGTTGGATTTCACCACCAACTAGTGACTTCAGAATTAGAAGGTCTTGTTTGCTTGGTTTTTCTTCCTAAATTTTATTAGCGCATGTTGTTTTCTTACCCAAGTTGACCATAGAATTTCTTTCATAAAATTCTAACTCGATCACAATTGACCCTCCACGTCATTCACGTAGAATGCAAGGCCTACCCCCAGAAGATCTGGAAGGTTCTCAACCCTTGCCTACTAACTCACCAGAGGTCTCTCCTCAATAGAGTGAAGTCCAAGACGTTGCCACTCCACCAGTGGAAAGAACTAACTCTTTAGAATGGTTATGAATTACCAATTCTCGAGAGGACTTCCAACTTCCTCCTGAATCCGAGAGACGTATTGTTCGAGTGAATTATTCTGGAGATATAGTTGTTCAGTCTTTTGGATTACCAATTGGACCTTTCATAGGACCTAAGGGTCAAGATCCTTTTTGGACTACTGGCATTTTTAGACGAGATCTCTTTGGCTCAGGAGCAAGCGTTGATATCACTGTCACACCTGAGCTGCCCAAAACATCTGATCCAGACGCAATACCTTTTACTACTGCCTATTATTTTCCTGGTACAGACGCTCCACCGGCTAACCACATATTGACTATCCCTCTACAAGCAGTCCATTACACAATGGTCCCAGATACTACGAGTCCTCACAGTGGGATTACAACGGCTAGCCAAGCCCCCATTGGCACATGACTTTCACCCAGATTCACCCCAACACTTCTGCCCAGTTATCATGCATTGAATGCTTCTATTCCCACTCCTACACAAATCTCATCCGCGACTCCTGGCATTTCCACTCCTTCTGGGCACCATCTCATCCCCGGTTTTATTCCGACACTTCCTCAAGCCCCTTTCAGAGGACCTCTTCCATCCCCTATCGGAGGCACCAACCCTAGTGGCACCATTTCGTCTTTCACACCTAATTACCAGATTCCTGTTGGTGGACAATTTCACCTAGGAGGCCAAACCCAATCCCCTTTTGCAGGACAAATCCCAATTGGGACACAACCCCCAATTGGAGGGAAACCCCCACTAACCCCACCCTATGGACAAAACATACCTCCATCCTTGGCCCAATATTGGAATTATCTTATTCAACATAATCCTCACTCGACTGGGGGGAAACAGCCTCAAGCTAGCTCCATCATACCCCCTAGTACATGCCAACCATATCCAAGCACGTCTAATCCTATTTGGGGCTTGAACGCTCAACCCCATGCCCTTGTTCAAGGGTACAACCCTATGAATTACTTTTCTCCACACCAACAACCGAATCTGCCCGGATCTTCACATTATATGCAAATTGCTTATGGTCCCACTGGTCTACTGATGGGACTCCCTCCCCAAAGTCACTAGTACCCACATGTGAATAGACAGTTACCCTTCTTAGCCACCCTGGACCTCCCTGATCTGTCAAGGATTTTAAATGATCCGATCTGTCACTCTCCTCAATGGCCCACCATACCGACCAAACTACCATCCGACATCCCTAAATTTGATGGTAAACCGGGAGAGGACTCGAACAATCATGTAATGAATTTTCACCTTTGGTGCTCATCCAACTCCTTGATGGATGACTCTATTCGTTTATGCCTTTTTCAACGAACCCTCATAGGTTCCACCGCGAAGTGGTATATAGAATTACCATGAGGCTTCTTCACTGACTTCAACACCCTCGCTATGGCTTTCCTCGCCTATAACCAGTTACTGATCCGCTGCAAAACAAGAACCGAGATTTTGAGTTCTTTCAAACAAACCAAAGCCACTCATATCTCCGATCACATTCATGAGTGGTGATGGAGATGACGTCTCATCAAACTCAAACTTCCCGATCAGTTGTTGGTAAAGTGGTTCACAAAATCATTCGTGAATGACATCACTCATGACATCGCCATGGGTGGAGTTGTCACAGAAGAACAGGCAATCAGTCGTGCTCAATACCTCGACCTCGTTTACTCACAAACGGGTACTCTTTACGACTTATTCCATGACGCACCTTGTCCTTCTACTTCTGCTACTTCAACTACTCCTGCTGCTTCTCATGCAGCTAACAGTGTGATTAGCACTTTCCATGCCCAACCTCAATCTGTCCAAACCTCTAGAAACAACCCCAAACCCATTTCTTCTAATGCTCAAAATGCTTCGTCTCCTACCCCTCCCATTGGCAAGACTTCTGAGGTAAACTCTGTTCAATCTACCCCCACCGACAAAAATAAATCCAAAAAAGGAAAGGGTAAGAACAAGGAGGATAAAAATAATCCGCAATCTGAGAAAACCAAAACACCACCTGTTGACAATAGGGATAAGCGCAAACCCCGATACCCTTGTCTTATCTGTGGTGATGATCACTACATTAACGATTGTCCATGACGAGCCGAGGTTACTAAGTTCCTTCAAGGGACCAAGAAACCCCCCAGTCTGACCGTATTGTCACAACCCTTCCCTTCTCAACAACAGGTCCAATTGATCATTCATGACCAACCTTCCCCCTCCAATACATCTTATGTCTTAATGTGTACAGGTGATTCAAAGAAGAATGACATCACACTTACCACTCGAGCCAAAGATTATCCTTCCTCCAAAGAGAAGTTTGATGCAATACCTCCTTCATTGGTCCAACCATCTCCCACAACTCCACCTACCAACGGTCCTCTTCATATCGAATGACCGAGCCTAGATACAGTCCTTGGCCCTTCCCCAAAGGGTGTTGTTCAAAAATCGGCTTTCAATCCTCATGTACGTGCTGCCCAGAACTACAATATTGTCGAAGATCTGGCCCAAACACCGTCCACGATGTCAGCCCTCGAAGTCCTTCAGAGTTGTCCTATCCAACATAAGGCACTGTTGAAAGCTATTGGTGGAATCGACCCTACGGATACAAATTTAATAATTTTTGACTTGGAATATCACATTCCAAGGTTACCCCCTCAACTCACATTCCAAATACAAGTTATTGTCTCCGACAAAAACATTTGTAGAATAGTTATTGATGAGGGTGCCTCGACGTGTGTCATGTCTATTACCTACTGGAAATCCATCGACTCTCCTCTGACTAAATGCCACAACATGCTCAAAGCCTTCAATGGCTCTGGTTTTAAGCCTTACAGTTTCCTCCCTTCGTTGCCTGTTATGTTATAAGGAAAAATGATCAACGTTGAAGTGGAGGTCTTCGATGCTCCCCTTGATTACAACCTTCTACTTGGCCGTAGCTGGATCGATTCCATGCGTGCAATTGTGTCCACTCTTTTCTGTGTCGTGCGTTTCCCACATCAAGGAAAAGTAGTTACCATAGACCAATTGGCCTTCTTTCACTTTGACGCACGTACCGACAACATACCTTTCATTGCAAACCCCCCCCCCCCCTAGATATGAGAACGTCGGTGTGGGTCTTCTTAAAGATTCCTCTTTGATGGGTACTTTACCCATTCCACCACCTGATGTTCCACATCCATTTGTCGCCTCGATCAACATGATATCCACCTCTATTCACTGAACCCCTGCGTCTTACGACCTATGGATGGTACCCAACCCCGACGATCATCTTCGTTATGGCGACAAAATGCCTTTGAGTTTGGTCAAATTCGCTTATCAAGCCATTCAATTGGCAACTCCCTCTCTTGGTGATTTATCTCTGGATCCATTCCGCGTCATTTTTCCTACAGATGACATGATTATGTCTATTATGTCCATGGAAGATACCCCTTGGGACGATGGACATCATCGTTCCATCCTCTTCCTGGAACAACACACCATCGAGGGTTACCAACGACTCTCGACCCCGTCGACCATTGTCATCATTTCCACCATTCCCCAGTCTACACACGACATGTTCTGTGAAGGGAACTTAAGTAATATCTCACCCACCATCCCCCTCAACATATCCATCAAACCTAGTTGTCAAAAATGTGCATATCGGAGCTTCGTGTTCCCATGACGAATTTGTCACCTACAAGTCTCTTTTCTAAGAATTTTGTGACGTTTTTGCATGGAGATATGAAGAAATGTCGGGGATTGACCCCGACATTCTGGTACATGAGATTAAGACATACCCGGGTGTTAAACCCATCTGACAACGACTTCATCTGGTCCACCCACGTAAAGCAACCGCTATCAAGCTTGAAGTTGAGAAACTTCTCAAAGCTGGATTTATTTACCTTGTGGCTCTAATTGATTGGGTTTCCAATCTTGTTCTGATTGAAAAGAAATAAGGAACAATCCGTGTGTGCGTTGATTATAGGGACATTAACAAAGCTTGTCCTAAAGACAACTTTCCTACCCCCTTCGTTGACCAGATCGTCGATGATTGTGCTGGAAGTGAAATATTCTCTCTGATGGATGGTTTCTCTGGATATAATCAAATCAATATCGTACCCATGGACCAACACAAGACTGCTTTTATTTTTTCTTGGGTCACTTTCGCCTATCGGAAACTTCCATTTGGTTTAAAGAATGCCAGTGCAACTTTTCAATGTGCTATGTCTTATGCCTTTCATGATTTAAAGCACATTGTGCAGCCATATCTCGATGACTTAACCGCTCATTCCATGCGCCATGTAGATCATCCAATACACCTCCGCACCTTCGATGTTGGTTTTACCACATACGCTTGAATCCCCACAAATGTGTTTTTTGTGTAGAATCCGACCGACTTCTGGGATTTATTGTTTCACATCAAGGGATCAGGGTAGATCCTTTGAAGGTCAAGGCAATTCTCAATCTTCCTCCTCCTTCCTCACTTCGCCAGTTACAAAGTTTGCAAGGGAAGGCAAACTTTCTCTGTCGTTTCATCCCGAACTATGCTGAGCTAACTCTTGGATTTACGCAACTGCTCAAGAAAGGTTCTAAGTTTGTATGGGATACCACTGCCAACAAAGCTTTCGAAGCTTTGAAACTGTCTTTGACATGTACCCCACTACTCTTCCCACCTGATTATAGTTGGGATTATTTCCTTTACCTTGTAGCCTCAGAATATACCATCGCTATGCTTCTCGTCTAGGAGGATGATTCTCATGATGAACATGTCATCGATTACTTGATTTGGAGTCTCACGACTATCGAAACCAAGTATTTACATGTTGAAAAACTGGCCTTGGTAGCCACCCAAGCTGTTCAACGTTTCTGGCACTATATCCTTTCTCGCAAGACTACGGTAATTTCTAATTGCAACCCTATGTGACACATTCTTACACGCCAATTGATAGGGGGAAAATAATCCAAATGGATCATAATACTCCAGGAGTTTGACTTAGAATTCGAACGTGCTAAGTCCAAGAAATCCTTGGTGTTTGCTGAGTTGATATGCGATCTTCCCTGCTCTGAGACGAAAAATGTAGCAACAGATTCATTACCCGATGAATCCCTTTTCCTGATTAGTTTCGATGACCGTTGGTACGAAGATATCATCATATATCTCCAGACCTAGACTTTTCGACCTAATTTGTCTATCACTGACCACCGTCGAATACGCTACCAAACCCACCAATATATTATCCTCGGTGATACTCTTTATCGTAGTGGGATTGACTCCATTTTTCGATGCTTCCTCACATTTGATGAAGCCGAGAAAGCCCTCAATGACCGTCATTCTGGAGCCTGTGGTGGTCACATGTCTAGGTATGCTACTGCCCAGAATATCTTACGAGCGGGGTATTTTTGGCCTTCTTTATTCAATGATTGTATAATTGCCGTCCAAAAATGCCACGCTTGCCAAACCTACAACAATAAAATACAATCACACCCTGCTCCTCTACACCCTGTGGTCTCCGTTGGTCCTTTTGTGAAATGGGGTATCGATTTCATGACATGTCACCCTCACTCAGCCATGGGGCATGGATACATTATTGTAGCCGTAGATTATTTTACGAAATGGGCTGAGGCAATGCCAACATTCGACAATACCGGAAGGACTGCAACATTATTTATATTCAATCACATCATTGCCCGGTTTGGTGTTCCTCAAGCTATCGTTACTGACCACGGTATCCACTTTAGAAACTTCATGATGTCTGAACTCACTGAAAATTTGGGTCTTTTCCATGACAACTCAACACCCTATTACCCACAAGCCAACGACCAAGTTGAAGCAATAAACAAAATCCTCATTAACATGCTTCGACGAATGATAGGGATTCACAAAACAAGTTGGCACACGATGTTGTTTTCAACATTGTGGGATTACCGGACATCCGTTAAGTTTGCTACTGGGTTTACACCATTCCAGTTAGTCTATGGTCTAGAAGCCATCTTCTCGATTGAATGTGAGATACCCTCCCTAAAACTAGCTGTCAAACTTCTCCCAAACACTTCTGCCAAAGAAGAACGCATGTTGTATCTCATGCAATTAGATGAAACCCATCGTGATGCCACCCTAGTTATAGAAGTCCAGAAGAAATGCGTCAAAGCCCAATACGATAAACATGTCAAGCCACACGTTTTCTCCGAAGGCGATCTGGTTCTCCTTTACGAACAATATCGGGATATGCTAGGAGCTGAAAAATTTGAAGCTATGTGGCGAGGTCCTTATAAGGTCAGACGAGTTTTGGAGAAAGGATCTTATGAGTTAGTGGACTACGACGATATCCCTTTGAGTGAACCCAGAAATGGGTTGTACGTAAAGAAGTACTATGCTTAAGATCACCTGTGCATGAGTGCTTGTATTTTATTGTATCATACTTTTTGTTACTTTAGTATGCTTTTTCGTTATTTTGTCTCTTCCCTTGACCACTTATCTTTCATTGTGCTTGGTTTCCATATGTCACCCCACATTGGCTTTGTCGATGGCGCTAGTCGTAGTACTCAGAACCTTGCTTCTGTTACATGGACAATTTACGCCCCTACAAACGAAATTATCAGTCTACGAGGTGTGTGCCTCAGTCATGCGACCAATAATATTGTAGAATATAGCGCCGCCATTGAATTGTTGATTGATGCTATTTCGCTTGATATCTGCCACTTGGTTATACGAATCGATTCACAGTTAGTAGTACTACAGTTAAGTAATGTCTATGCTATCCAAAATCCTACTTTATTACAAGTATATTTATGAATTCGCCTCTTAGAATGTTATTTTGATTATATCGAATATCAGCACATTCCTAGATGTCTAAATACATTGATTGATGCATTAGCTAACTATGTGTTAGACAAAAATTTGAGGCATTTATAAACCAATCACACATCACACAACACAAAATAAACCGGTAGAAGCCGTATATATGTATATAACGATCAAAAGTTTTTACAAAATGTTTTTGTCCAAGGATCAAAATCTCAAAATATGAATCCCATAGCTTCTACAAAATAGCGTCATGGATGATGCTCATGATAACACACAACTGCTCGAGATACCCTATGAAGCAGTCGATTGAGAGACTCGGACACACCCACAGTATGGCGCTGGTAACGTCTCGAAATCTCCCCAATAGAAATATCCAAGACGTTCGCGGTCAAGCCCTCCAAGTTCTGTTCCACTGCCTCGTAGTCTTCAGCATCCCATCTCGCCACTAGAGCCGCTTCTCCTCGCTTTTGAATGGGAGATGTTCCTGGAGGTCGATACGGCCCCACATCCGTGTCATCAAAAATAATTTTTTGGATTAGTTCTTGGATAAACATAACAACATTTCATATGATAAAATTTGCAAAAACATTTAAAAAGAACAAAATGTGTACTTCTTACCTAATTCACCCCACTGAGCATCCTCAAGCAGGGCCAAATCTGGATCCCCTCGGAAATCCAAACCAACATATGCGTAGTCATCGATCATCAGCATCTGGGGCCTCAACTAGTCAAAAAATTAATCATTATACTTGATTATAGGCCTTGCTATGTGTCGAGCCATGAGGTTGCACCACCTCAGCATCCTCGGATCCTATGGGGCCGGTAAACCCCAATCAACCTGTAGTCGCAACAATGGGACCCTCTCGAGGAAGAATGACACCAAAAGTGATCCATACCCAAACTGCTTCAAGTCACCCTTTCTGCACTTCATCAATTGTCTCTTCATACTGCGGAGAACTGCATCCGACTAGTTGAAGACTCGAGGCTCTGTGCACTCTATGGCGTATTGGAAATAGCTCTAGAGATCCATGTGCAGAGCCGCGCTCCCAGCCATGTGTGCAATAGTAAACAATATGGTCCATAGGGTTAGATCTTGGACCCCCCAAATGACAACCTTACCCTTGCTTCTCTCTGCCGCAGGAACACAATACTAGCGACAATACTCACTCATAGGGAGTCTGCCACCTCTACCTCCGGTCAAAGTAGCATGGTATCCACACCGTGACAACCTCGTTAGAAAATAGATATCCTCGATATCTAGTGTCAGCGTATGGACTCCCATGTGAAATAACTGTTGATCCACGTCCCACATGTGGACCAGGTATTCCAACAACCTGAGTTGGGCTCTCATGCCCAGAATCCTGAAAAATACTATTTTTTATTGATTTTTTATATTATTTTTATTACTTTGTCTATAAAACCTAATACCCTAATAGCCTTGTGAGTGTGGTTTTTCACAGATATCGCAACTTCAAAGTCCGAACAAGGGGGTACGGGTGTTTTTTCTTTTGTCGCATGTACGACTACTTTTTAAGGGTTTTTTAGAAAAAAACTCGAGCTCATTCTTCGTTCGTTCTCGTGCTCGAGAATATATGAGAACGTAACCGAGTATACTTTTTCTTTTCTTTTTGTACTCGCCATGGTAACATGAAAATGATGAACGTAAAGGAGTATCCTTTAAGTTCTTTTCACGCTCCATAAAAATGAAAAGATGGTCGAGCGATCTTGTTCTTTTCACGCTCGTTAAAGTATTTGAAAAAACGTTCGATGGGCGATAGTTTATCACTTTTTCGGTCTCGTTGAACTCTTTTAAAAAAAAGGAACTGGGAGAGTTCTCTTTAAGTGTTTTTCAGACTCTCAAAACATGAAAAACCCCCGAGTTTTCTATCCTTGGACTCGTTAAATAAACATCGAAAGACCCACAATGGGACTGAACCACTCCGTCCTAGGGTTTGTTAAATATACTCTGAGGGATTCATCCGAAGGATGAGCTTACATCAACAAGCATATGTTATCCTCCTCAAGCTTGCGTAAAAATAAAGAGGTACTCGCCATAAATGGTGGGGGAAATTTTGGGAAAGGGATGTGTTTTCATATTCATATTAATGGCAGTAAGCGCCGCTCTTGAACATGACACCCCCTATTCGTCATTTGAATCCGGGTTGGGAAATCCATATGTCTCCCGTTCGACTTGCCACAAGGTCATATCTTGGGTCGTCTTTGAGTCAGTGTTGCCAAGTCCTTGGTCATGTCATTCATATGCTCAAGAGAAGTTCACACGAGCCCTCTATTGAGTCGTCCATATGTAGTTGTCTATTCTTACTATGTCGGCCTTCCCTATGTCCGTTTCAACCCATATTCATACTTTGTTTCATCCTCAAAATCTGTTACTTATTTCATGTCATTGATGGGGGATACATCAAGGCCCTCCTGTGACGAGTCTTTTTCCGTCGACTCCAACTCATTATCTGTAAATGAGACTACGAAATCATTTAGTACCTTGGAACCTACATGCCTTAATGACAGGTCTCTTCTCTTTCGATAGGGGTTTCACATCATTGATCCCTGATCGAGAGATTTCTCCGCGTGCTCGACTTCAGCTCATGCATTCGCATTCATTTTGATTGTACTTTGGTACCTTGGGAGTCATTGACATCAATGGAGATTTCCCTTGCACTTGTTAACGGTTTTCATCAATGACCAGTAATCAAGTGGTTTCTACCATGTTCGACTTCAACACATGTAATCGCATGGCTAGATTCGTACTTTCAGGGGATGGGATTGAAGACCCTGGGTCTCATCTTTTTTATCCAGGCTGCGATGGAGTATGTATGATTCGTATCGGCACATAGATCCACTTTGTATGTCACGTGGCTATGTCTTAATTCAAGTCTTTTCACATAGATACATAGTGTATTCTTGGTGGCTATGTAGCATTTTGACGACATGGATCCACGGTGTATGATTGGTGGCCATGACCTACATTTATGATTCCATTCATTTGTGATATGAGCATGGGAATGCCTACCTCAGAACTGGTATTATATTTTGCAGATGCTTGGTTGTTTATAGGTTTTCGATTAGGTGCGCTCCTTGTTTCTGACACACACACACGCATTTTACAAAGTATTTCAACTGTCACAAGTTCCGGACTCATACTTTGGGGGGCATTCTGTTACACATGATTTTGGTCACTCTGGTGATGTCTCTACAAGTGATGTATTCAGGCTCCCACAAGGACTTTTTTCCTGAGAAAAGTGACTGTTGTCTCCTTCCAAAAAACACATTTTTAAGATGAGTTCGCAGGCTGCCTATATTACAGAGTGTGAAAATCCTTCATTCTCACAGGCAACCCACACTTAGGGTGTGAACTGTTCGTAGTCTGATCTATAGGTAGGGTGTGAACCTGTTTCAAAGCTTGGAAAAGAGAAGAGGTCACTAAGGTTCTAGAAGGGAATCTTCTAGAAAATGAGTTGGCATTCGCATGGTTGGCATCCTACTGACTTCTCAGATTTAGTGGGATTATCTTCATCCATTTAACCATCTCTCCTTCTCCTATATATTCAAAGTTTTCTCATGGAAAATGTTAAGCAAGATTGAATGAAGAATTGGTGAAAGAATTGTGTGAAGAACTCTGTTTGTTTAGAAGCTTGAAGACTCTATTTGGTCTATCAAGTTGTATTGGATCTTCTTCATGCAAAAGTAGAGCAAGTGTGTGTGTTGGAACCAAGGATCACTGAAAGGAAGCTTGCGACATCAAGGCGATCCGGTTGTATCTTCTACTTTCATTTAATATGATACAGCGGCATGTCCCTTTCCCATAAAATCACTCTTATTTTATTGCATAACTCTTTGATCATATACATAGGTTGACATTGAATATACTTTACTATCTTCAGTTTGGTTGGTTTGTGTTGTCTTGGACCTGATTTCACAAGAGCACTGGAGCAAAGCGGGAACAATAGAGACCCAAGGAAGTGATATAAAGGTATGTCACTCATTCCTTCTTAGTAGTAGATTCAATGACCGCAACTTAGGGAAAGAGTCATGTCTTGTCATGTTTTGTTCTAGATCCAGGTGGATCTAGGGAGATCTGTTAGTGTCTGCACCTAGCGATTTATCCGATAACATGGGGTACCTTTTACCCACATTTGTGAATGGAAGAGGCGCTCTCCTTATGGATCGTCTGGTTCATCAGGTTGGAGCTTGGTGGTAGCAATGGTGGCACTGGGTTCCACATCAATGATCCGTCTTCCCCTTTCTTGTTATGACTCAGTGATGTAGGAGCATCCCTCACGACAAGAAAAGCCAACGTGGAAGCAGAAAGTCAGCTGGAAGACGTCTAGCGCAAGTTTTTGAATTTTTAAATTCTCTCTTGAAGTTGATGCGCCTAACTTAAATGAGATCATTTAATTTAAGAGCCTTGGTAAAAATGTACTCAGACCTCGAGCCATGCGCTCTCGTCTAATATAGACAGAGGCATTTATAGTAGTAGTTGCAGGTAGATAGAATTTATTTCTTAGATTAGACAGTTCTAGAAGGAAGAGGGAAAAAACCCGATTATAGACACCCTCATTTGTATCATTGTAACAGTAGAATTAGAGAGCAACAGGAGCAAGAAGAGTCTAGAGCATAGGAGAATAACAGAAGAGTTGTAGAAGAACACCCATGTACAGATCTTGAATTAATAGAAGAAGTTGATTCAGATTCATGGCTGTTGTGTTATTCTCTGTGTATGTGTGTTGAATGCTCTGCTCATGAATATTACTTCCTGTTATGCATGTGTTATTATGCTGTGTGTATGATTTCGTGGGTTAAGATCGAAATCTGAGAGGAAGTGAAGTGAGTTACAATTTTTTTCTCTCTTGAGAAAGGATTCCTGCAAGGAGTGCAGTTGGAGTCGTCCGCAAGGAGTGCGTTGACAGAAGGCTCAGGGAGTTAAACTCTTGTTCTCAACCACTCAGAAGTGAAAGTGGGTTGTTGAAGCTGTGCAAGGAGTGTGCAGGCTAAGGAGAGTCTCATTCGTAACACTGAGCGAAGTATTGAAGGACTGCTGCTGCAGAAGTGCGTAGAGTCGAGTGTCTTCAACACTTAGCCGTGATTGAAGATTTGCCGCAAGGAGTGCGTGCAAAGGTTCCTCTTAGAGACTGAAGTTGAAATTTGGAAAGAAGTGTCATAGGTTGACGAAGTGGCGAAGAAATCTCGTGGAGAGATACTCATTTCCATTTTGTGAATCATACAAGGAGGAATGGACGGTTGAAATTCTCGGAGGAGATTTCACGAAGTTCCGAGGACCGTCAGATCTTACAGAAGTGCAAAGAGGTTACGGCGAGAAGATTTCGAAGAATCTGAAGCTTAGGAGAGGGAGGACCATCGGTTCAGAATCACGGGAGCCGTCGGATCTACACATAGTCTCATGTCTCGGGGACTTGTGAGTTGAAGCCCCAAAAGTTGTGAAGCCAGAGTGGCGAGGTCGCGAGACGCGATAAGATCAGAGCTGTTCGTTGTGGAGGACACGTGTAAGGAGATCCTCATCTCGCAGACTCGAACGTTGGAGGATAGAAAGGGAAACCTTTGGTTTCGCGAGTGGCGAGGTGGCGAGACATTAGAAGCCGTCCATCTGAAGGGACAGGTGGCAGAGATTGGTGATCTCGCGAACTCAGGAGTTCGCAGGGTGAAAGTCCAAGAATTGGGCATTCAAAGTTGCGAGGCGTGAGGACGCGAAGCGGCGAGAGGATCGTAGCCGTCCAAAGAGGAGGACAGGTGTCAGAGATCGAGAGATCTCGCGAACTCGGGAGTTCGTAGGGTAAAGGCCCGAATATTGGGTATTCCAAGTCGCGAGGTGCGAGGACACGAGGTAGCGAAGTGGCGAGAAGATCGTAGCCGTTCATCTGAGGAGGACAGGTGGCGAGAGATCGACGGATCTCGCGAACTCGGGAGCTCGCAGGTTGAGAGTTCAATATTTAGGTACTCCAAGTCACAAGGTCGCGAGGTGGCGAGAGAAGGATAACCGTTGGATTCGGAGCACAGGAGGACCATTGGATCTGCGCGAGGGATCGTGTCTCGGGACCTCGCAAGAAAAGGTTTGAGAATTTGGGTGCGGGGATCGCGAGGTCGCGAGGTAGCGTTATCCCAACAGCTGGAGCTGTGTGGGCCATAATGGAGCGCGAGTGGAATACAAGTGGCACAAGGGATTCGCAAGTCGCGAAGTGCCGAGGAGTCGAGACTCGTGTGGATGCTGATTTGCGAAGTGCCGAGGAGCCAAGATTTTGGTGGACGCGTGGAAGAGAATAAGGTGGGACTGCGCATCTCGGGGACTCGCGAGCTAGGAGGGTGAAAACTCGACGGTTCAAACGGCGAGGTCACGAGGTTGCGAGGTTGCGAGAGGCGCTAACATTTAGCCTAGCCCACGATTTCATGTGGTGAAGGCGCGCATAGAAAAAAGGAGCTATACCTATATCGCCTGCTTGGGTATCGCAAGGTTTGAAAGGAAGAGTTAGAGGGTTCAAGTCCCGAACTCGTGAGACAACGAGATTTAGCAGATCTCCCAGTGGTAAAGGGGAGACCTCGGAACAGATTGTTGTGGGTGCAGATCTCCCGATAGGGAGATAGAAGAATCTTCGAGTTCTTCGGGTCGAGAAGAAGAAGGTCCTGTGAGAGTGGACGTGCCCTGGGTGGCGAGGAGCCGTCTTGCGTCAAAGTTGTATCAGGATGAATTACATATACCCTGAAGAAGAATGGGAGGACTCACATGTTGTTTCCGATTGAAGAGGTGAAGCCAGAAGTAAGCAACAGAGTACTTCTCATGAGTGGGAAGGAACTTCTTACAGAAGTTAAGAAGAAGGAGTATCCACAATTCTTTGTGGTCAGAAAACCGAGAATTGTTCTGACTAGCACAAGAATGGATGATTTGCCAGAAGAAGTTCAGGAACTGCTGGAAGAGTTCGTTGACAATGTGGTGGACGAATTACCTCGTTCGTTGCCACCAATAAGGAGCGTGAGTCATCATATTGATCTCATACCAGGAGCTAGTTTGCCAAAAAAATCCGTGTACAGATTGACACCACAGGAGAATGAGGAGGTCAAGAAGCAGTTCCAGGAGTTGTTGGACAAAGGTTTGGTTAGGGAAAGTTTGAGCCCATGTGCTGTTCCAACAGTACTCAGTTTGAAGAAAGACGGAGGCTGGAGGATGTGCACTGATTCAAGGGCGATAAACAAGATAACTATCAGGTATAGATTCCCATTGCCAAGGATGGATGATCTGATGGATTGCTTAAGTGGGGCAAATTTTTTTTCAAAGATAGATTTGAAGAGTGGATATCATCAGATTCGTATGAGAGAAGGTGACGAATGAAAAACAACATTCAAGACAAACGAAGGTTTGTATGAATGGCTTGTCATGCCGTTTGGTTTGACGAATGCACCAAGTACCTTTATGAGGTTGATGAATGAAGTTCTGAAGGAATTCATTGGGAAATTTGTCATTGTGTATCTGGATGACATATTGGTTTTCAACAAAACAAAGGCTGAACATTTGAAGCATTTGGCTATTGTGATGAAGAGATTACAGCAGGAGAAGCTGCTGATAAATATGAAGAAGTCCTCATTCATGAAGACAGAACTAATTTATTTAGGGTTTGTTATATCTGCAAATGAATTAAGGATGGACCCAGATAAGGTGGAGGTAATCAAGAATTGGCCATCACCGAGGAACGTATTTGAAGTGAGGAGTTTTCATGGTTTGGCTAGTTTCTACCGGAAATTCATCAGAAATTTCAGTGGGATTAGTGCAGCAATGATGGACACAGTCAAGAAAAGACATAAATCTTTTCACTGGACTGAAGAGGCTGAGAAGAGTTTCAATTTGTTGAAACAAAAGATTACAGAGCAACCAATTTTGGTGTTGCCAGATTTTCAAAAGACATTTCAGGTGAAATGTGATGCAAGCGGGTTTGCCATAGGAGCGGTCTTGAGTCAGGAAGACAGACCAATTGCATATTTTAGCGAGAAGCTGAATGAGGCAAAAGAAAATTAGTCCACATATGATAAAGAATTCTATGCCATTATACAGGCATTGAAGAAATGGAGGCACTATTTAATTCCAAAGGAATTTGTTTTATATAGTGATAACCATGCATTACAATTTGTGACTCAACAGGAAAAGTTGAATCAGAGGCATGTTAAATGGGTTGAATACATGCAAAATTTCACTTTTGTGATAAAACATATTTCTGGTACTGCTAACAAAGTGGTTGATGCTTTGAGTAGGAAAAGTTTGTTGTTGCAGGAGTTCAAAGTCAGAACGTTAGGCTTTGATGATCTTAAGGACATGTATGCAGATGATTCATACTTTAAGGAAGCTTATGAAGCAGCTGAGAATCCAGTTCTCAGAGACAGAAGTCAGTGGATAGAGTATGTGATCCAGGACGGATTGCTGTTCAAAGGCAATCAATTGTGTATTCCAAATTGCTCCATGAGGGAGAACTTGTTGAAAGAGAAATACAGTGGTGGATTAGCAAGACATTTTGGTCATGATAAGACATTTGCAAAGCTGAGCGAGTCATACTTTTGGCCAGGGATGTGGTCAGAAGTCAAGAAGTTTGTGGACAAATGCAGGATTTGCCAGCATTCAAAAGGAAAGAAGCAGAATGCAGGATTTTATCAACCATTGCCCATACCTGAGAAGCCGTGGGATGAAATCACCATGGATTTCATATTGGGATTGCCGAGGACACAAAGAGGTGTTGATTCCATCTTTGTGGTAGTTGACAGGTTTTCTAAGATGGCACACTTCATTCCATGCCAGAAGAGTAGTGATGCGACTCACATCGCAATTTTTTTTTTTAAAGAGATTGTAAGACTTCATGGACTGCCGAAAAGCATAGTTTCAGACAGAGACACAAAATTCATAGGGCATTTCTGGAGAACATTGTGGAAGAAGCTAGGGACTAATTTGATGTTTAGTTCTGCTTATCATCCTCAGACGGATGGACAAACATAGGTGGTCAACAGAAGTCTGGGAGATTTATTGAGAAGCTTGGTGACATAGCACCATAGCAATTGGGATAACATATTACCGCAAACAGAGTTTGCTTACAATGATTCAGTGAACATGAGCACAGGGAAAAGTCCATTCCAGATTGTATATGGAATGCAGCCAAGAGGATTTTCTGAACTGAGGAATTCAGAACAGACTGGTACTAGCAATGCTAGTGCAGGAGAATTCGCTGAAGCGATGAAAGAACTTCACAGCCAGGTGAAGGAGCGACTGCTGAAGTCAAGTCAGGAGTACAAGCGCAGAGCAGATCAACATCGGAGACAACTTCAGTTTGAGGTTGGTGATTTGGTTTTGGCACATTTGAGGAAGGAAAGGGTCCCGAGAGGAACATATAACAAGCTGAAGATGAAGAAAATTGGGCCGTGCAAGATCTTGAAGAAAATGGGAGAGAATGCTTATGAAATTGAGTTACCAGAGGGCATTTGAATATCTCCGATATTTAATGTTTCGGATTTATATCCATATAAAGATGATGAAACAGGAGCAGAAGATGATGATCAACCATAGGTCCAGTGGCAGAAGTAGATGCCAGTTGCAGAAAAGCCACAGATGGAGCAGATACTGAATAAAAGAGTGGGTAAGAAAACCAGGAGGAAATAATATTTTGAATATTTGGTTAAGTGGAAGAGACACCCAGTTGAAGATACCAGTTGGGAGACTAAATAAAAAATTTTGAAGCATGGACATACCGTGTAGGAGCTCATGGACAGGAGCCCATGCAAATTTTCAAACGAGGGAGTATGATGCAGGAGCATCCCTCACGACAAGCAAAGCCAACGTGGAAGCAGAAAGTCAGCTGGAAGATGTCCAGCGCAAGTTTTTGAATTTTTAAATTCTCTCTTGAAGTTGACGCGCCTAACTTAAATGAGATCATTTAATTTAAGCGCCTTGGTAAAAATGTACTCAGACCTCGAGCCATACGCTCTCGTCTGATATAGACAGAGGCATTTATAGTAGTAGTTGCAGGTAGATAGAATTGATTTCTTAGATTAGACAGTTCTAGAAGGAAGAGGGAAAAAAACCGATTATAGACACCCTCATTTGTATCATTGTAACAATATCATTAGAGAGCAATAGGAGCAAGAAGAGTCTAGAGAATAGGAGAATAGCAGAAGAGTTGTAGAAGAACACCCATGTACAGATCTTGAATTAATAGAAGAAGTTGATTCAGATTCATGGCTGTTGTGTTATTCTCTGTGTATGTGTGTTGAATGCTCTGCTCATGAATATTACTTCCTATTATGCATGTGTTATTATGCTGTGTGTATGATTTCGTGGGTTAAGATCGAAATCTGAGAGGAAGTGAAGTGAGTTACAATTGTTTTCTCTCTTGAGCAAGGATTCCTGCAAGGAGTGCAGTTGGAGTCATCCGCAAGGAGTGCGTTGACAGAAGGCTCAGGGAGTTAAACTCTTGTTCTCAACCACTCAGAAGTGAAAGTGGGTTGTTGAAGCCGTGCAAGGTGTGCACAGGCTAAGGAGAGTCTCAGTCGTAAAACTGAGCGAAGTATTGAAGGACTGCTGCTGTAGGAGTGCGCAGAGTCGAGTGACTTCAACACTTAACCGTGATTGAAGATTTGCCGCAAGGAGTGCGTGAAAAGGTTCCTCTTAGAGACTGAAGTTGAAAGCTGGAAAGAAGCGTCGCAGGTTGACGAAGCGACGAAGAAATCTTGTGGAGAGATACTCATTTCCATTTCGTGAATGATACAAGGAGGAACGGACGGTTGAAATTCTCAGAGGAGATTTCACGAAGTTCTGAGGACCGTCAGATCTTGCAGAAGTGCAAAGAGGTTACGGCGAGAAGATTTCGAAGAATCTGAAGCTCAGGAGAGGGAGGACCGTCGGTTTAGAATCACGGGATCCGTCGAATCTACACGTGGTCTCGTGTCTCAGGGACTCGTGAGTTGAAGCCCCAAAAGTTGTGAAGCCAGAGTGGCGAGGTCTCGAGACGCGATAAGATCAGAGCTGTTTGTTGTGGGGGACACGTGTAAGGAGATCCTCATCTCGCAGACTCGGACGTTGGAGGATAGAAAGGGAAACCTTTGGCTTCGCGAGTGGCGAGGTGGCGAGACATTAGAAACCATCCATCTGAAGGGACAGGTGGTAGAGATCGGTGATCTCGCGAACTCGGGAGTTCGCAGGGTGAAAGTCCAAGAACTGGGCATTCAAAGTCGCAAGGCGCGAGGACGCGAAGAGGCGAGAGGATCGTAGCCGTCCAAAGAGGAGGACAGGTGTCAGAGATCGAGAGATCTTGTGAACATGGGAGTTCGCAGGGTAAAGGCCCGAATATTGGGTATTCCAAGTCGTGAGGTGCGAGGACGCGAGGTAGCGAAGTGGCGAGAAGATCGTAGCCGTTCATCTGAGGAGGACAGGTGGCGAGAGATCGACGGATCTCGCGAAATCGGGAGCTCGCAGGTTGAGAGTTCAATATTTAGGTACTCCAAGTCACGAGGTCGCGAGGTGGCGAGAGAAGGATAACCGTTGGATCCGGAGCACAGGAGGACCGTTGGATCTGCGTGAGGGATCGTGTCTCGGGACCTCAAAAGAAAAGGTTTGAGAATTTGGGTGTGGGGATTGCGAGGTCGCGAGGTAGCGATATCCCGACAGCTGGAGCCGTGTGGGCCATAGCGAAGTGTGAGTGGAATATAGGTGGCACAACGGATTCGCAAGTCGCAAAGTGCCTAGGAGCCGAGACTCGTGTGGACGCTGATTTGTGAAGTGCTGAGGAGCCGAGATTTTGGTGGACGCATGGAAGAGCATAAGGTGGGACCGCGCATCTCGGGGACTCGCGAGCTAGGAGGGTGAAAACTCGACGGTTCAAACGGCGAGGTCGTGAGGTTGCGAGGTTGCGAGAGGTGCTAACATTTAGCCTAGCCCACGATTTCATGTGGTGAAGGCGCGCATAGAAAAAAGGAGCTATACCCGTATCGCCTGCTTGGGTATCGCAAGGTATGAAAGGAAGAGTTAGAGGGTTCAAGTCCCGAACTCGCGAGACAACGAGATTTAGAAGATCTCCCGGTGGTAAAGGGGAGACCTTGGAACAGATTGCTGTGGGTGCAGATCTCCCGATAGGGAGATAGAAGAATCTTCGAGTTCTTCGGGCCGAGAAGAAGAAGGTCCTGTGAGAGAGGACGTGCCCTGGGTGGTGAGGAGCCGTCTTACGTCACTCAGAGTCAAAACCTGCATCTGATTCAGAGGCTTTCACTTCGGACACTAGTGACTGCTTTGAGTGGCAGTTAGTAGTGTTATGCTAAGGGCTCTTATGGAAGTCGCACCACTTCCCGGTATATTTCTTTTTCTTTCTGATGTCCTTCTTTGCTTGCGGCTTGGACTGGTTGTACTGATACTATCCATATTTTCTCTATCCTTTGTTTTGTGGGTTGTGGCTGCCCTTTCCTAGCTTTTGCTGTGAGGGGTTCCTGGGCCCAAATTTTCGCGTCTTTTGTTTGAGATTATGCTCGATTTTGACGGCATATCGGTAGGCCGCGCCCAAGGACGAGATGTCCAGAAATTCCATTTCGGTCTAGATGTATCTATGCATACCACCACGATACTTGAGCATTATATGTCACTCTGAATCTTTGATACCCAGCTTGGTGCGCAAGGTATGGAAGACATTTGTGAATTATGGCACTGCTTGGTCTCTTTCTTGTTGCAGTGTTGTCCATTTGGTATACAAGTCGTCATAACTTCCAACATGGTAGTATTGTTCCTTAATAGCATCCCTAAAGGATTCCGAGGTGGTCATGACTTTAAATAACGAGGGTTCCTCTGTTTCCTTTTGATCACAGAAAGTTTCCCACCAATCTTTGACATGGGGAACGACTTTGAGGAGCGCAAAAGTAATATTTTCTCTATTCGAAAAGTTATGGACAGAAAAATACCCTTCTAGTAGATTCAACCACTTGTCTACACCATCCGCATCTATCTGACCTTCAAATACAGGAATATCGAAGTCT
Source organism: Picea engelmannii (assembly GCA_009831015.1). Classification (NCBI taxonomy): domain Eukaryota; kingdom Viridiplantae; phylum Streptophyta; class Pinopsida; order Pinales; family Pinaceae; genus Picea; species Picea engelmannii. The sequence goes on along the minus strand of ML791511.1, from coordinate 179,991 downwards.
ATTTGTACCTTGAAGGGGGCGGCACCTCCGCTCGAAGAAGATGCCTCGCTTGTTGCTAGCCGCCGAAGGATTTACGTGAAACTATCCATCATCTCGTTCCTCTGTTGCATGAGGGCTTCCTCAAACAACATTTGAAAGGATCTCTTGTCCCGTCATATTTTTTTTCTCTTGCCATGAAAGGTCGCTTGGGCATGTGAGAGCTTTGGACCTCAAGAGAAACAAGCTTGAGACCCAATTCTTTGTACTCTGACCTCGTTGGGGACATGCATTAAGACGACAAGGAGAAGACCACTCTGATACCAATGATCTAGATTTTATGAGCATAACGAAATGACTACAGATTATTAACAGATGCTTAACACAGAATAACAGAGATACAGTAAAATTGGTTCTTTATTCAACAAGGAAATACGATGAAACTGTAAAATGCAGCGGAAAACAAGCTTGTTGGAATGGTGGCGGCTTATCTCTAAGAAGAGATGTGACAGTTGCACTCATTCACAAGTAGATGATTACAATGAGGATCTGACGGCCTTTTTACAATAAACAGGAGTGTCAAAAACCCTAGACATCCAAAAACATAACCCTAGGAGATGAAGCGCCAAAAGTCATGTGGGCCCCGTTTGGGTAAGTGAGTACATCAACTTTCTGGGGTCGTAACTTTTGCATACGATATTCGTTTTAGGCGTACAATAACTCATTGGAAATATCTATCCAAGGAATACAACTGCTGACAAAAATTTCATGATGAAAATTTTCAACTGCTACATACCCCAAAAAACGTCCTTTAGGGCCTCAAAATGGATCTGTAAGTACAAGACCCGAAAAACTGCTAAAAATAGTAAATTACCAAAATTGCCAAAAAGTTGTTTTGAACCAGTTGGAAAAGGTGGGTGGCCACCGATATCCACCTGGATCATCAATTTTCAAAGTCTTCATTGATGGTTTGTAGTTTATTTAGGATGATTTTTTTTAAGGATTGATGATGATTGATTAAGGATACACGATACATAATTGATCATTTCCGAGATTGATTTTGCAAATGGACAATGGATTCAGGATTGTGGATGCATTTATTCAAGATGATTGCTTTTTGTACTTGATGATGGATTTGAAGATTTGGATTTGGATTGGTTAGTTTGACCATCACAGGACTTTCTCCAAGACAATTTAACACTTGATATTTATGATGGAATCAGGTTTTTTGATGGATATTGGATGAATGGATGACTTGCCACATTTTTGGCATTTGATAAATTTAAGTCACCTTGTGATTTTGATGGTGGTTCGACAGTTCGACACCCTGATGACAATTCAACATTTTGATTGAGAGTTTGGATTTGCGATAGTACCAACAATTCACCTAGTTTACTGCCCACATGATTTTTATGGATATAGGGTTTGGATGCCTTTCAATACTTTTTCTATCAACAAGATTATTGACAATTTTTTTATGTGCCGATTTCTAAGAGCAGTTTGAACTTATTTGTTGACTTGATTGTTTTTGGACTTTACAGGGATGATCTTCAGATCTAACATAGGTCAATTGTTTCTTTTGCATTTTTCTTGGCACATTCAAGATTATCATGAATTTTCAGGACTTGGGATGTGTTGGACATGTATCCAATTCACTTCTCATCAGGATTCACTCTCATCGGTTTTTGGTTCACTTTAGTGAACACCTACAAGTTGTCTAGCTCATTTGTTACACACTGAATTTTTTAGACTTGGATTTGGCATCCACTTTTGGTGGATTTTCAGGAAAATCTTCATTAATACTCATGATATTTCAGACCATGAGTTATAGGTTGAAAACTTATCATCTTTTGCACTAGTCTTTATTGTTGAGCTAATACATTTGTACAAAATTAAGATTAAATGGGTGTTTGTTAGAAATAATCATAAGTCCTAAATAGATCTTAAGAATCGTTTAGTTACGAGGTTGTTAGATTGAGATGTATTATAAATATACCATAGATGTCCATATTAATTGATTAGGCTTTGTGTCTTTTCCCCATTCTTGATTTTCTTGATTATTTCTTGGTCCGTATTTTATCACATAATACATTTAGAATACATCTCAATATAATTACCTCACAACCATATCATAACTAAATGGTTGTTAATAATAATAATAATAATAATAATAATCTATTTTTAAGGTCATGGCCAAACCAACACACCAAATTGGTGTATGATACCCCCTTGTTTGTGGGACAAGGGACCCCTCTCCGCCCAACGATTTGACTGGTAAAGTCTACGAAGGTATACATACCACCTAATATATATTTAGGACTTATGATTATTTCTAACATTAAAGTATACCACAAAATAAAAATAATTAAAAATGTATATACATTATGATAAAATCATAATTATTAAAAAGTATGAAAAAACTATTAAATATGATGTAGATTTATAAAAAAAAATTAAAAAAAATTGAGGAATGACTTTAAAAATAAATTAATTTGGACCTATTTTAATTTAGGTTCCAGGAATTTTAATATTAACATTCTACTTTCTAATTGAGTTAAAAATATTTAAGCTGTTGAATCCACTTAAAAAACAATAATTTTATCTACAATAATAAAGTAAAAAAATTAAATTGTAATTTTAATAAAGTTAAAAAAATTCAAAATTTAGAAAAAATATTTTTCTTCATTGATTTTGAATATACACACAAAATTATAATGAATAAATTGAACATACTCATTATAAGTTTTATTTATGTTATTATGGGAATTGAATTTCGATGGGAAAGATAACAATCATTTCTCACAACCATCCAAACTATACCCAATTGACAAATAAATTGAATTACTTGAAAAAGAAATATGAAATTTAATTAAAAAAATTGCACATTGGAAAACTATTAGTGGTCAACCCAACATTGCGGACAATCATGACTAGCTTCAATCTCTGAATGGAGAGTGACTCATCATTCTTATTCAAGAAAAACCATGCAATATGAATGGAGTATGACTCATAATCCTTATTCAAGAAAAATGGGTTCTTAGCCAAGCAAGTTTTAAGTCAATTTTGATCAATATTTATTACACATTGTAATTTTTTTCAACTATTAATATATCTTTGGAAAATAAATAAATATTAAAATAATAAATAAATAAATTACATATAATATAAATATATATAAAAAATTAATATATCTTTGGAAAATAAAAATATATTAAAATAATAAATAAATAAATTACATATAATATAAATATATATAAAAAATAAAAATAAAAGTAATAATAAAAAACTAAACAAAACTAAACTTCACTCACCCTTGAATGATGTAAGACAAGGGTAATGGGTGTTGTTAACCAGCCTTGTGAACAAGATGGAATTGGATGGACAAATTTTCTGTTATGGTTGAATTTTTTTTACTGTTTTATGTTTTGGTCTTAGATTTGACTAGATAAATTTGAAAAAAATAACAATTTTTTGTTATTTAAATTTCATTTCTGAATGCATAAATAAATTCAGCTTATTGAAAAACCTTTATAACAGTTCTATTATATAAACTTAGCATACTTATACAGATCCAACATTTTAGTACCAAATTTCATATAAAATTAAACCCCCCAAAAAACCTAAAACATTTAAACTCAAAACCAAAACCTAAACCTAGAACATTCCATTAAACTGGAAAAAAAAAACTAACATTGACTTTGTAAAAACCTTTGAAAAATTAAAATTTTCAAAAACGAGCATTGGCTTTGTCAAAAACCTAACTCCTCACAGCCGTTAAATTCGAGAAATTCCAACCATGGTCCTAACTCCTCACGTCTTGTATGGGTATTTATTAAACGCGAGTTACTAGGCGGTATCACGGAAGCTTTCTGTGCATTAATGATCTATCACATGCGTTTCCTTAGGCCTGTAGCTATTTATACCGGATCTCTTGTTTCTCTCCCAGTTTTCGTGTCTCTTAAGACCCTCCAAAGATTGCACGGGAAGCCATACTAGAAGTTTTCAAAGGAAAAGATTTTTTTTTTAATAAAAGATGGCAAACAGGATTTCCATGCTTGATGAGGATTCGCAGATTGACAGTGATGGCTTTATCATGGAATTGGATTTTAACTGGTATTATGGTCGTCTCTTCGGTACCAGCAAAGGAGCATCTCATGATCGTGCAAATCTTATAAATTCAATTGATGATGACAATAGAAAACACCATGAAAATGGTGTAGAGGCTCCACCGCAGGAGCAGAAGGAAGAGATCAACCTCGGCTCTGAAGATTCAAAGAAGAATGATCAGGAAGCAGTTATTGCAGCGCGTCATGACTGCGTTGACAGCATTTTTAGAATACTGGACGAGGATGGCGATGGAAGAGTTAGCACCGATGAGATAATGAGATTTCTGGAAAGATTACATCTGGAGTTTCCCATGGAAGATCTGGAATCAGCTTTGAAATCTTGCTCTGCAAATGGATTTGAGTTTCTCACTTTCATGGAGTTTAGGGATTTTTATCACACATTAATATTTGAAGGCAAAGGTGAGAATGAAGAATTTGTAGGTTATGGTGAGTATAAGATCGATGATATCACCATCTGTGAGGCATTTGGTGTGTTCGACCAGGATGGAGATGGGTTTATCAGTGCAATAGAGTTGAGTGATGTTTTGTGCAGATTGGGATTGATGGAGGGGACGGATGTTTGTTTCTGCCAGCGCATGATTGAAAATGTGGATGTTAATGGAGATGGGTTTGTAGATCTTCAAGAGTTCAGGCACTTGATAACCAGATCCAGTGTCCCCTTGGCATCGAATCTGCTGTGCTAATACTATTTAATGCTGGTATCCTGCACACTAAGAATATTAGGGTAATCCCGTGATGATTGAAGTGTTATTTTGTGTTTGTCTGTCTGGTATGCCATGACGTTACCTTTTTGTGTAAAGGTTGCTGCAATGGAAAAACGCTTGATTTTTGTGTGTGCATATTTTGTACTGGTGTTTGTCTTAAGTGGATCTGTAGGGTTTCTTTTGACCTCTATATCTTATGATTTTTGTTGGTTTTACTCCAACCTTCAGTGGAATATGTAGGGTTTCTTTAGACCTCTATATCTATCTTATGGTTTTCGTTTGTTTTACTTGAACTTGACCTTTATATCTTATGATTTTTGTTGGTTTTACTCCAACTTTCAGTTTTACTCCAACTTTCAGTGGAATATGTAGGGTTTCTTTAGACCTCTATATCTATCTTATGGTTTTCATTGGTTTTACTCGAACATTTTAGTAGTAAATTATTTTGATATAAGTTTTTTTTTTAGTTGAAGATTTAGAGAATATCACTCAGACATGTCACTCTGAATAAAAGATACCCATCTTAAAAATAAAATCTAGGTCAATAATAAAAAACTCTCACCCAACCTATTAACCGGGTTGAACCACAGCTCTGCCAACATCTTAAAAAGGTAATCAGCTACATATTCAACCTATTTAATGCCAAATATATGTAACTCCATGTGGGGAAATTATTATTATTTTTTTAATATTGTAATATACTCAATATACTTAAGTTTAACATGTGTATGATCGTGGTTGAGAGTTTGGTCAAATTAAAATGGTGATAAAATTTGTCATACATATTTCATAAAGTATTTACAAATAGGTATGGATTTAATTAATAAAAAGATAATTTTATTTTTTGAAATGTTATTTCAAATTTGTATAATATTTTTATTCTAGAGATTTTGATTTAATTAAAAATTATTTAATAATTAAAAAAAAATTAATATATCCAAAATCCGTCCGGTGAGCTTAACTCTTTAACAAAAAAAAAACTGAGGGATCCAAACCTAGATAAAATAGGGGCTTTTAGTTTTTAGCTTACCTTGTTCCAATAGTTTGATCGTGTAATTACTTTTCTCTCAGGATTTTTGGAATATGGGTGTGCGACTTGTTGAAATCGATCCATATTAATAGTACAAAAGACCGATTTGTTATCTTCATAAAGATGGTCCTACTTCGTTGGATATTTAATTGATAGAATATTGAATCTTAAAGTATATATATATATATATATATATATATATATATATATTGATTAAGTTACTTTAATATATATTAGCTTAAATTTATCTTAAACTTTCATTTATCAGTGTTGATAGGAATCAAATTGTTTAGGTGTAAACCTCTAACATTTTCTTAAGTTTTATATTCTAAAAAATATTTTAATCTTTAAATATTTGATTCTTTTCTATACTTTAGATCCAAAATTAAGATGGATCTATAATAATTTAATACATTAATATTAAAGTATTAAAAATATATTAAGTAACCACAACATTGTTTTTTATTTATTAATTAAAGCTAAGCAAATGTAAATGAAAGAAAATCAAACCGATATATTTTATAATATATTAAAATATTATATATATATATATACAGTCTGAGTGGTAGGGTATTCATACCTTTGTAGACTTTACCAAAATCACTGAGTGGAGGGGGGGTCCCTTATCCCACAAACAAGGGGGTGGGTCTCATACACCAATTTGATGTGCTGGCTTGGCCGTGACCTTAAAAATAGATTATATATATATATATATATATATATATATATATATATTAGTATTTTAATGTTTTATATATTGGTTATAAGTGAGGATCTAGACAAAGGAGAAGCGTTATAATCTAGATAATGCTTAGAAATTTTGAAATGATCTCACCGACCAAAATGTAGTAATATCAATGCCCAATTTTGTCAATTGGGTAAAATATTAAAATATTAAAAATTAGAATTTGGTTCTTTGGACTATTTGCATTAGGAGTAAACTCTATCAATGCCCAATTTTGTCAGTTGGGTAGTTATTTTACATAATTAAAATATAAATATCAATATTAATATGGGAAATATTCTATATTGAATCATATTTCCATGGTAGATTGAGACTTAGAACAAAGAACTACCCATTGGCTATAAGTGAGGACCTAAACAAGGGAGAGGCGTTAAAATCTAGATAATGCTTAGAAATGTTGAAATGATTTCACCAACCAAGACGTAGTAATATCAATGCCCAATTTTGTCAATTGGGTAAAATATTAAAATATTTAAAATTAGAATTTCGTTCTTTGGACTATCTGCATTAGGAGTAAACTCTATCAATGCTCAATTTTGTCAGTTGGGTAAAATATTAAAAATTATAATTTGATTCTTTGGACTATCATCATTAGTAGTAAACTCTATCAATGTCTTGTGAGTTGGGTAAAATACTATTAAACTTTATCAATGGTAAGTTTTGTCACTTGGTAAAATATTAAAAATTAAAACCCTACTTTACTTTCGATTTGAATTTGTGATCTTTTAGGAGGAAACTCATGTTATTAACCATTAGGTCCACTCACGCATAACACGAAGCCCACTATTCAAATGGATTTTATAAAAGTAGTAAACTCTCTCAATACCCAGTTTTATAAGTTGAGTAAAATATTAAAAATATTGAAAATTAAAATTTGGTTCTTTGGAAGGTCAGCATTAACATTAAAACTAAAACTTAATGCAAAACACTATTTTAGATTTTATAAAACACATTGTGAGATAACAATGAGATTGATTGAAAATGGGTCTTTTATTTTAACTTTCCTATTATTCCTTTCTTTTAGGCCAAGGATTATATAAATGGTTTTTGTCTATACATTAGTTAGAGCATAAAACACATTGTGATATAACAATGAGATTGATTGAAAATGGGCCTTTTATTTTAACTTTCCTATTAGTCCTTTCCTTTAGGCCAAGAATTATATAAATGGTTTTTGTCTATACATTAGTTACAACACACCGTCCAAGATATTTTTTATCTTACTATCCTAAGTTATATACTTGAAACACTTTACATTTTCCAATTAAAAAATTAAAAACTTAGATGTTTTATATCCTCCAATACAAAACATTTTCCTCTTATTTGGCCTCATACCTAGACAATGAGCAATTTTAATGAAATTTTTTATTCAAAGAGTTAGGGAAATGGAAGAGGTATCCATATTACATGCTTGATGTGGATTAATGCTAACTCTGATGCTAGCATTAGTTCATAAACATTGAATGCTTATATCTAATGCTTATTCCATGATAAGTTTGATTATGTTTTTTGTTGCCGCTATTAAAGTATTGTGTCTTCGGGCTTATTTTCATGCAAATACATCCACGTCTATTGTGGTCCAATCCTTAACTCCAAGCATGTTCATGGTTTCTCCCATTTTCACCCACTCTGAGTCCAAAATCCTTCTACATGCCCTTTGTTTTCCCAGGGATTCAATCTGCAGAATTATTCTACAAGCCATTTTCTATATTAGGGCTTCCATATGCGTGCAAAGACATCCATGTCTATTGTTGTAGTCTTTCATGTTCAGGGTTTCTACTATTTACGCCCATTTGCACCTAATGTGAGTCGAGTTTGTGGGCATGAAAACACAAAAATATCATGAACATGCAAGCTACAGAGAAAAATAAAATACTACAGATATGTAATATCAATTCCTTAACAATTAACTTCTTTTTCTGACTGTTATATAGATTATTCAAACATATGTGTTTTCAAAATCGCATGGAAGAATATTATGTAATTGTACATAGCTCATTTATTTGCTTGTACTTGTAAAATGTATACATATTACCTCAACCATATAGACATTGAAATCGTTTTGGTCTAACTTCGTTGGACACCAAGACAAATGCATTACAATAAAAGAGAGCAACAACTCAAATGCATTACAATGAAAAAGAGCAACAACTCGACATTTGGTCTTGATTATTGCGGGGTCGAGAGCTTCGTTGAGCACCAAGACAAATGCATTACAATTAAAAGAACAACAATTGGGATTTCATACAGTCTTAAAGCATGAAATAAAATTTTAGTAAATTGAAAACATAAGTCTTATGTTTTCTCCTTTTAAATTTATTTTGGCAGCTCAAATTAATGCTACACGATTACGGAGACATTGAAACAGACATAGAAAAGAGAAAAAAATTCTGCACTTACCTACTTTCGTGCACTCTGGCTCTGCCTCTTCTTTAAAATTTGTGCTCTTGTCCCTTTGTTGTTGTTTTTATCCACATTGGTTCGTTCTGCCTTTGCTTTAAACGTTGTGCTCTTGTCCCTCTGTTGGTGGTTTTAGTCCCATTGGTTTGATTAATGAAGGGTGGTTTTAGTTTCATCGTTTCAGCTCCTTGTTGGTGTCAACTGTACACAAGATTGTTTCCACAGATTTCCTTCTCAACAAATGTGGTTTTGTTAGAATAAAGCTTACTTTAGCAAGAGATAACTGTTGTAACTGTGAGTTTCAACCATTACTGTTGTAACTGTGAGTTTCTAGGTTTACTATTATTAGCTAATCAGATCCACTTAAGAGAGTGATCTGCATGCTATATATGTAACCTCCATTTGTTTGTTAAGCAATGAAAACGTTTTGTGTTGTGTGAATTAATTCTTCCAATTT
>ML791511.1:86082-168744 GCA_009831015.1 Picea engelmannii | reverse complement strand
TGTCCAGTATACAAATGCTACAATGATGGTCAGAGGCGTTTTGACTTTAAGTGTGTCAGTGGGTAGCTCGAAGAAGAGGGAGAAGAAAGAGCGGAAGCCGTGTGATTGCAGAGTGAGTTTCAGTGCTGAGGAAGACCAGATCAAACAGACAGATGAAAGTTCTAGTGTTGTAATATTTTGTGTTGTATTGCAATTTGTAAAGTAAGCATTAAGGGAAGGTGTTAGAATAAAGCTTACTTTAGTAAGAGATAACTGTTGTAACTGTGAGTTTCAACCATTACTCTTGTAACTGTGAGTTTCTAGGTTTACTATTATTAGCTAATCAGATCCACTTAAGAGAGTGATCTGCATGCTATATATGTAACCTCCATTTGTTTGTTAAGCAATGAAAACGTTTTGTGTTGTGTGAATTAATTCTTCCAATTTTATCTGGTTTAACACCTGAAGAAACTGCAAAAGAATTTAGGAATTGCAATGAATTGCTTCGTGTGAAATCGAGTCATAATATGGAAGAAGTTTTGAAGTAACTAAATGGCTATGGTTTGACCACACTTGCCCAGATTCGAAGTGTGGTCATTTCCAAGCCTGGATTTCTGTTTGAACACGCAGAAAGAAACCTAGAATCTAAGCTCAACTTCTTCAGGACATTCATGAAGGAAAAGGATATCGCCAGACTAGTTCATATCGGTTAAGGAATTTTAGAAGCAATGAGAGGAGGCTTAAATACGCAGTTTCACTTTTTCAAAAATTGGGCATTGACGACGAAGCATTGTCAAAATTACTGGTAAGGTAGCCTTCCTTGCTCACGGCTCTAGAGGAAAAATTTAAGTCATTTAAAGAGGTCCAGGATTTGGGGTTCAAGTATCAATGACCACATTATCTATGGTCAATTCTTTGCTTGGAATCCACTTATGGAGTGCATATACTGCATATATCTATGACTTATGGTCAATTCGTTGCTTGGAATCCACTTATGGAGTGCATATACTGCATATATCTATGACTTGCATGGAATCCATGTGCACATAGCTCTATATACTAGCACAGTGGCAAAGTGGTTGGTGAACGCAGAAAGGTAATGTTAAAGTTTCTTTTCGGACAATTGAAATGAACGCACATAGACTTGAGGAGATCTAAAAGTTAATTTCAAATGTGGTAATTTCAAAGATTAATCAGTGAAACAATCATATGGTGGTACAGTAATTTCTTAATTAGGTAAATGTTAAAAAGTAAATAGTTTCACTAATGCATTCAAAAATACAAGGAAGTTATGAAGAGTAAATCACATTCATTGATTTGGGAGAACTACTAAAAATATGCCAGCATCTTCAATTGTTAGCCATCATATTAAAATCTTAGATTAAAAGGTGATTAATTGTGCCATGTCCAATAGATATACCCTTTGAACGTAAATATATTACAAGAAGTTTGACACCTATCAACTATTGTTTTATCGTGGGAACTGCCCTGTTGTATTGACTACTGCCTTATTAGTGGGATGACCTTTTCGTAGCTCCCCTTGTTCCCCCTATTCTGGATGGATGGTATGGGATGAGACAACCCTACCTTTACTGAAGTGTTACCATACTAGGCATCCACCATACGACCTATACCACTTGAAGACAGCAACTCTGCATGGTGAAGCCAACCGTTTTGAAGGTTGTAGCGGTTATTGAAATGGGAGGGTTGAATAATAGAAGATTGAACATCGTCAACCCTGCAATTGTCACCGATCAGTCCTTCCATTGTCATCTGCCAATCCTTCCTCGCTTATGTGAAACCTCTCTGTGTTAATGGATTATGTGGGCTTTTATGTTTACAATTTTCTGTGTGTTGTGAATGACTTCGTTCATGCAATTAATTTATAGCTTTTGTTCATGCAGTGAAACCTATCGCTTCTTTGACATCGCTTTTATGTGTGCTGGAATGCCTTCTGCAATTAATTTATAGCTTTTGTTCATGCAGTGAAACCTATCGACATCGCTTTTATGTGTGCTGGAATGCCTTCTGCAATTAATTTATAGCTTTTGTTCATGCAGTGAAACCTATCGCTTCTTTGACATCGGTTTTATGTGTGCTGGAATGCCGCCAGTTTGTAAATCGATGGATGCCTTCTGGTCAGTTTGTCATATCTATACCTTGCATGGAATCCATGTGTGCATATCTCTATATAATATATTTTTTACATTTTTCTATCTGTCAGTTAAGTAATCCTAAATTTGACCCTTTTTGCAGTTAGGGTTCATGGTTTGTATTGGTTTTTTGGCATATTAGGGTTTGTTTTTGGAATTTTATTTTCTTCTTAATTTTTTTATAAAATCCCAAAGTTGTATAGTTAAATTAAAAATCTTACTAAGTATCCCAATATTGAAGAGAGCTACAATACTTAGAAACAAAAATAGGTAGCCAAAATTAAATCATGATACATATTTTAATATATAATTTTTTTTATTTGACTCGACTATAACGTGAGTGTAGGATATCGGGTGCAATGATCCTTAAGTAATTGAGTAAGTTATTGTATTGGTTAGATACTGGTTTTTTTTTGCATAATTTTATCATTTCCATGAAGAAGCTTTGAGATTGATGTCTTATGATAACGTTGGATGAAATCTTTTTGATACAATATTATCACAAAGAAAGTTGGGTCCTGTTTTACTTTTCATCTGAATGATATTGATGCAGTGACTATGCATTGTTTCATTATTGTACATGTTAAATTTGGTAGCATTGACAATCATTCTCCAATGCGAGGTCATATGGACCACCATGAGGCTAGCCAGGGAGATTTGGAGAATCAACCAGTCTTGTGAGGTATTGAAAAAAACCAGGAGGGACGTACAACCTCTGTGAGTCAAACCAAAATTCAGGAGGAATGAGATTCTATGTGAGTCTAATGCAAAAGTCAGAGGGAACGTACAACCTCTGTGAGCATATACAGTCTAGTGCAAAAGTCAGGGGGAACGTACAACCTCTGTGAGCATAGATAGACTAGTGCAAAATGAAAAATTCAGGGGGAACATAAAACCTCTAGTCAAACCTTGTGAGCCATGAGAAAAAGTCAAGGCATCCAGCAAAAGTTAGGTTGAATATAAAATTCCTATGAGCTAGAAACAAACAATATTCCTACTATTGCAAATGATATAAATGTATTGATCTAGTGTGTTGGCACATGTAACATTATCCACCATGAAGAGAATTTCATATTGCCTTGTAAAGAGTCAAGTTGTAAGTACAGTATTCAGTCTACTTCTATTTTAGAACTAAAGTGTAATGTTGAGTTGCAACTAAAGTCTTAAGTCTAGTTCTATTTTAGAACTAATGTGTAATGTTGAGTTGCAACTAAAGTCTCAAGTATAGTTCTATTTTATAACTAAAGTGTAATGTTGAGTTGCAACTGAAATCTTAAGTCTAGTTCTATTTTAGAACTAAAGTGTAATGTTGAGTTGCAACTAAAGTCATAAGTCTAGTTCTATTTTAGAACTAATTTGTAATGTTGAGTTTTAATTGAATTTTCAAGTCTAGTTCTATTTTCGAACTAGAGTACATACCAGTCTCAAGTCTAGTTCTAAAGTTTGAACTAAAATATGAAGCTGAGTTATGATTAACTCATGCAAATAGGTTACTATTTTGAGCTTCTCCTCTTCTCCTTTTCAATCTATATAACCAGAGGTCGACCCCTCTCTTCAACACAGTTTTGAGATGCAGGTTAAGGGTGAAGCAATAGAGGTACATATCAGTGATAAAGAGACAACATACCAAAGCATCATATCAATGTTGTATATCAATAATAGAGGAAACATATTAGAGGTGTATTTCAACAAGGTCTTTTAGGTCTTTGTGAGGTCAGAGCCATCTTGGCAAGCTCTTTAAGAGGAGAACATTCATGGTGGATATTTTTAAGTGATATTACATTATTAATGAAATAAAGGAATATCGTTTGTTGGGGTTTTTCTCCCTGTACAGGGTTTCCCCAGGGTATATGTGTTGTTGATGTGCATTCTTACTCATCTACATAGTTATTTCTATTCGATTATGATTTGGAATTGTTGAAGTGTATTAAGATGGAATCAAAGTATTGAAGAAAATAAAAGAATTAATCTGCATAAGAAATCAATCTCAAAATTTAACATGGTATCAAAGTTTAGGGTGTGCTAAACGTGTTGAAGTGCAACAACAGGTACACACAGATCCAATCTAGCTTGATTAAGTTTCCAGTGTGAGGTCCATGGCATCCTCCATTTTAGTCACGGCCAAAGATAGGATCGAAGGAGCTACCAACTTCAATGTGTGGAAGCTCCAGATAACAAATATCTTCCAAGAGCATGATATTGAGTAGTATGTGACCACAGTGGTGGATGAACCCACAAATAATGCAAGAAGAGAGGCGTTCAGGAAGAGTCAAGCAAAGGCCAAGCAAATCATTGTTGACTCTATCAAAGACAATATAATGCATGCAATGACTTCATTAATGACTGCCAATGACTATATAGATACCTTGGTGAATCTGTATGAGAAACAGACTCTAAGTCATAATAGTACACTTAAGAACAAGATTAAGTATTTGAAGTTGGAGAAACGTGAATTAGTGGCATCTTTCTATTCCAAGATAGCCCAGATCAGAGATCAAATTTTGGTCACAGGGGTGACAGTGGACGATGATGATTTAGTGCAAGCCATTTTGATAGTCTTTCCTCTTCATGGGAGACATTCTTATCCACTTTAAGTGGGAGAGAGATTCAACCCATGTTTGAGAGGTTATGGCATGATTGCCTCCAGGAGGAGAGTCACACAACTACCAGGAGTGAGCCAACGAAATAAGAGCACTTACATTTAGCATCAAGATTCAAGGGAAAGAAGAAAGACACTTTCCAGAAAGGCTCTCAGTGGAAGCCAAACACCAAAGTTACATTCAAAGGCAAGAATATTGATACATCTAAGATTAAATGCTTTATTTGTAATAAGTTGGGTCATTTTGCTAAAGATTGTTGGTTTAGAAAGAAATATCCAAGGAAAGGGAAACATCATGCCTCAACTGCTGAGGATGATGAATCCAAAAGAAATCAGAAAAGCCCTTCTAATGAGAAATAAAATAGAAAATAATATTACTTGGTTTCTTCCTTATCTAGTTTAGTTTCCACGGGGCCGAAAACTTGGTTAGTATAAAGTGGTGCATCAAAGCACATGACAAGGTACAAGGAGCTCCTCTCATATTTCAAGACAAAATATTTTGCAGAGTAGGTCGAGATTGGGGATGAAAAATGTTACAAGATAGAGGGAGTAGGCTCTATCTCCTTCAGATTGTAATATGGGGCTAGACTTCATGTTGATGAAGTATTATATGTTCTAGGGCTCAAGAAGAATATACTATTAGTTTAAACCCTTGAGGACAAGGGATATTGGGTGATCTTCAAGGACAAGAAGGCACTACTATGGGCTAAAGGTAGCCACTTAAGTACAACATAACCTATTGGAACTCACAATGGAGGAATGTACGTCGTTCCAGGACAGTTAATTCAAGCATTGACTCATGATGCGACTAGCTCCAACGAGTTGTGGCACAAAAGACTTGGACATCTTCATTACAAATCTCTTCCAGATCTACAGAACATGGTATGTGGCATGCCCTCTATTTATCTTAGTAAAAATGAAATTTGTAATGGATGCATGCTAGGTAAAAATATAAAGAAAGAATTTCCTAGTAGTGACAACAGAGCTCAGGGCATCTTAGATCTGGTTCATTCTGATGTATGTGGTCCCATGTCATCTCCCTCACTCAGTGGTTGTTTGTAATATGTTATTTTTATTGATGATTACTCAAGAAAATGTTGGATATATTTCCTTAAAGCTAAAAGTGACACATTTGATAAATTCAAAGAGTATAAAGCCTTTATTGAAAAGCAGATAGGGAAACACATCAGAATCCTTAGAACAAACAATGGAGGAGAGTTTGAATCTCTATAGTTTGAGGATTTCTGCAAGTCAACAGGAATCAAGAGACAATTGACTGTGCCATATAACCCTCAACAAAATGGATTTGTTGAGAGGAAAAATAGGACAATTTGTGAGGCAACAAAAGAAATGATGTTTGACCAGGATTTGCCAAATTCTTTATGGGCAGAAGATACCTCCACTCTCGTGTATATTCAGAACAGGTGTCCACATGCTATATTGAAAGAAAAGACTACTGAAGAGGTCTTCTCAGGGATCAAACATGAAGTAGGGCATCTAAGGATATTTGGATGTCCTGTGTATATTCATGTCCCTAAGGAAAACAAGACAAAGATGGAATCCTCAGGAAAGAAAGGGTTTTTGTGGTGTACAATGATAGCTCCAAGGCTTACAGTATTTATGTACCAGATCAGAGGCAAATGGAGGCAAGAAGAGATGTGACATTCCATGAGGAAGCTGCATTCACGAAATCCAGAGAGCTTCAACAGGAATAAAAAACAATTCAGTCAGCTTCACCCTCTTCTGAAAATGAAGAGTCATATGATCAGAGGGAGGAACCTCGTGAAGGGACAAGTAATGAGCCCCTAGAACCTGTTGAAGTGTTATAAAGAACTCTTGAATAAACTCCATCCAAAATAAAGCCAGGGTGGCTTAAATAAATAGTGCAGGAAGTAGAAAGGATAGTTTCTCCCAAAGGAACTTTCAGGGAAAGGAAGAGGCCTCATAGGTTTGGAGGATATGTTGCACTGATGAACAACATCAGTTATGCAGAGCCTTCTTCATTTGAAGAAGATGATAAATTACAATTATGGAAGGATTCAATGCTTGAGGAATACAAGTCTATTATAAATAAAAATGTTTGGGACATTGTGTCGAGGCCTAAAGACAAATCAATGGTTTCTTCCAAATGGATATATAAGATCAAACATGCAACTGATGGAAGTGTGGAAAAGTTCAAAGAAATATTTGTAGCCAGAGGCTTCACTCAGAAATAAGGAATCGACTACGAAGAGATTTTTTCTCCTATATCCATGTATACCTCCATTCGAACTATTATTGCTTTAGCTTTTGTTCTTGGTTGGAAGCTACATCGGATGGATGTAAAAGAAACATTCTTGAATGGAAAGATTGAACATGAGTTCTTTGTGGAACAACCATATGGTTTTATACTGCATAACAAAGACATTCATGTATGCAAGCTAAGGAAGGCCTTATATGGTCTTAAGTAGGCTCCCAAAGTTTGGTATGACAGGATTGATGGCTTTCTTAAAAGCCTGGGATTTCAGAAAATTGATGTTGATGCAAATCTATACTTCAAGGTAAGAGGTAACCAACCTGTTATACTAATCTTATATGTTGATGATCTCTTTCTAACAGGATATGAAGGGATAATAGCCCGATGTAAGAGGGAGATAACCTCATAATTCAAGATGAAATACTTAGGATTGATGCATTACTTCCTAGGATTGGAAGTGTGGAAAAGACAAGGAGAGATATTTCTGGCACAAGGAAAATATACAGTGGATGTACTAAAGAGGTTTGGTATGATGGATTGCAAATCCATTTCTAATCCGATGGTTACCAACCTAAGGAAGCTGCATGATTCTGATATAGGTTCATATTTGATGGATCCCACCATGTATAGGCACCTGATTGGATCATTGATGTATATGATCCACACTAGGCCAAATATATTCTATGTAGTGATTGCAATGAGTCAGTGCATGACTGAACTGAGATAGAGACACTGGGTGGCAACAAAGCACATCTTGATATATCTCAGAGGGACCATTACTTATGTTCTGAGATATACATCCAATGGTGGTTTATTTCTGCATGGGTATGCAGATGCTGATTGGGAAGGAAGTCGAGTGGATTGAACGAGTACTTTCATATACTGCTTCAGTTTAGGATCCACTATGATCTCTTGGTCAAGATGAAAGGAGGGATCCATTTCATAGAGTACAAAAGAGGCTGAGTAAATTGTAGCAAGTGATGCTAGCAAGGAAGCAGTATGGATAAAAAAATTGGTTTATGGGTTGTTTGGTGACAATCTTGACACGACGGTGGTTAACTGTGATAATCAAAGTTGTATAAAATTGACATAGAACCCGATATTTCATGACAGGTTAAAACATATTGACATGAGGTACCACTACAACTGAGACTTGGTCCAGAGAAAAACTGTAAAGTTACAGTACATAACCATGAGCGAGCAGGTAGTTGATATCCTGACCAAGCCTCTGACCTTGAGACAGTTTGTGCAATTGAGAGGAAATCTTGGTGTGGCAGAGAATGAATCCCTTGCTGAGAGGGAGTGTTAAATTTGGCAACATCGATAGTCATTCTCCAATGAGAGGCCGTATGGGCCACCCTGAGGCTAACCAGAGAGATTTGGAGAATAAACCAGTCTTGTGAGGTATTGACAAAATCCAACGGGAACGTACAACCTCTGTGAGTCAAATCAAAAGTCAGGACGAACGAGATTCTATGTGAGTCTAAGGAAAAAGTAAGGGGGAACGTACAACCTATGTGAGTATATATAGTCTAGTGCAAAAGTAAGGGGGAACGTACAACCTCTGTGAGCATAGACAGACTAGTGAAAAAGTCAGGGGGAACATACAACCTCTGTGAGCTTAGTCAAACCTTGTAAGCCATGAGAAAAAGTCAAGGCATATAGAAAAAGTTAGGTTGAATATAAAATTCCTATGAGCTAGAAACAAATGATATTTCTAATATTTCAAATGATATAAATATATTGATCTAGTGCATTGGCACGTGTAACATTATCCATCATGAAGATAATTTTGAATTTCCATGTAAAGAATCAAGTTGTAACTGAAGTCTTAAGTCTAGTTCTATTTTATAACTAAAGTGTAATGTTGAGTTGCAACTGAAGTCTTAAGTCTAGTTCTATTTTAGAGCTAAAGTGTAATGTTGAGTTGCAACTGAAATCTTAAGTCTAGTTCTATTTTATAACTAAAGTGTAATGTTGAGTTGGAGCTAAAGTCTTAAGTCTAGTTCTATTTTAGAACTAATTTGTAATGTTGAGTTGTAGCTCAATTCTCAAGTCTAGTTCTATTTTCGAACTAGAGTATATCAGTCTCAAGTCTAGTTCTAAAGTTTGAACTAAAATATGAAGCTCAGTTATGATTAGCTCATGCAAACAAGTTACTATTTCGAGCTTCTCCTCTTCTCCTCTTCAACCTATATAAGCAGAGGTCGACCCCTCTCTTCAACACAGTTTTGAGATGCACATTAAGGGTGAAGCAATAGAGGTACATATTAGTGATAAAGAGACAACATACCAAAGCAACATATCATTGTTGTATATCAATAATAGAGGCAACATATCAGAAGTGTATTTCAGCAAGGTCTTTTAGGTCAGGTAAGAGTAGGTCAGAGTCATCTTGGCAAACTCTTTAAGAGAAGAATATTCATGGTGGATATTTGTAAGTGATCTTACATTATTAATGCAATAAAGGAATATCGTTTGTTGGGATTTTTCTCCTTGTAGAGTATATGTGTTGTTGATGTGCATGCTTACTCATCTACATAGTTATTTCTATTCAATTATGATTTGGAATTGTTGAAGTATATAAAGCTGGAATCAAAGTATTGAAGAAAATAAAAAAATAATTCACATAAGAAATCAAGCTCAAAATTTAACAATACACTTGTTAAAACTCTATGAACCCTAGCCATAAACTAAAGCAAGGAAAAAACCTTGTTCAAAATCATGCTTTCTCTTTATCAAAATCTTATAGTAGCTTTAAACTACTTAAAGGAACTAGAGGATCATTCTTTCCCTTTATCAAAAGCTTTAAACTACTTAAAGGAACGCTCGCTTCTTTGAAGCTCCCCTTGTTTTAACATATTATCTATTTTTTAAATTTTTTTCACCAAATTAAAAATTGAAATAAATATATTAGAATATGAAATTAGAAATATGTTATTACAAATTCTATTTTTATTTAATCTATTACTATTTTAAAATGCATTTTATAAACTACTAACAATATCCAACTTGCTATAAAACTTTGAATAACGTGGTAAGTGGATTATAAACCATTAGATCTGAAGAGCGGACGACCTATAATTCAACTGCGGATGCTTAGCAAATATTGTACTCAACAAACAAAATTGGGCATTGAGAGAGTAAAGGGATGCTTTGGGTCGTCTGCTCCCAAGTCCAAAATCCAATATCTGCGGATGCTTAGCAAATATTGTACTCAACAAACAAAATTGGGCATTGAGAGAGTAAAGGGATGCTTTGGGTCGTCTGCTCCCAAGTCCAAAATCCAATATTAGTGGTTTCTCCATAAACTCTTGTCGGAATTTATGTTTTTCATTGTCTCGAAGAAGTTCTCGAATGACTTCGCGATGCACCTGTGTGAAGACCGGGTGGGGAGGTGGAGGATCTTGAGGCATTAGTCGGGTTAGGAGCAGGATTGGTTTGGGGCGAGGAAGATGGCTGAGTGGGAGTGGGTTTTACATCGTCTTCAAAGGAAGCAAGGAAATCAGATTGTGGTTCCATTGCAGTGTGGAAAAAACAGCAGCAGCCGAGGTTGGACGAGCTAAGAGCCCTCTGGCTACGATCCCAGAGAATTGAACGACTTCCACTAACACGTTTCCATCAACCTCTTTCACGAGACCTGAAAACTAGCGAGGGTGAGTTGCGGTGAACACTTAGTGGAGGTAGAAAAGTAAGGAAACAAAACCAGAGATATGCACGAATAAGAATAGAAGCCTCGAGAGAAACATATATACACAACCTAGAGAAATATAAAAGCACTCTTAAAAAAAAACCTAGAGAAATATAAAACACTCTTAAAAAATGAATGTGAAGTTTGATAATATTAACTTATTTTATTATATTAGGATTTTTTTTCTAATTTTGGTAAAGACAATTACATAACTTTTTTTTTTATAGATTTTTTAAAATTATTTTTAAATTTAAATTTAGATTTTTTAACTTTGAAGTCATGATGCATTATATCACATGACATGGCAGGGAAATATGAAGCCAAAAAAAAAATATATTTATGCAAATGATAGGCAACTAAACAAGACAATGGAATTTTAAACAATAAGTAATTGATAGGGGCAGAAAGCTAATCTTATAAGTGGGGTGGCACGTAACGTTCACATGCATGTAGCGTATTAAGGGATCTAACGTAAACATGGATTTTCTTTGAAACCACCTTTCATTCATAAATCTAAGGTAAACCACTTGATCAGAAAAAAAATAAAAATGACATGATACTATTTAGAATTATATATATTTGAAATATTTGGGTTCGAATTATATATTTTTTAAATATTTGGGTGATGCAGTTATGTCCTCGCCTAGGAGATGATGTGATCGAATTCTAAGAGAGTTGCACATGCTGCAAAATATCCACTGGCCTTCATTCCATGGTGTTGGATAGAGGGCGTTCATAGGGCGGAATTTTACTATGTTGGATGCCAAGGCCATGGATTTGCAACACATCTCCTTTGATATTTGATATTTTTGTTTGTACAAACATGCACCCACTATGTTATTATGATTCTTTATCATGAGTATGGGCTCAAATCATAATGGGGTATCATAATGGGGTGCTTGGTTGGAGAGAATAATAATTACATGATTTTTATAGTTAGAGGCCTTCAATTGAAGGACACTATAACTACAAATATTTATCATTGTTCAAATATAATAATATATTTGGGATAATGATTTGGGATGCTTGAGATTATAGAAAAGAAATGGAGATATGAGATTGAAAATTTAAATAAAAAAAAGGTATGGAAATTACTAATTAGTTTTGCTCATAAAATTCAATTTTATTGATAGGCTTTCCGAGAGTCATAAAGTTAGTGTAATTGCTTACCAATTGTTGTGTTTAATTGAAATGCATGCCTTCCTCAATTCTTTTTGTCTTCTTACCAAGATTTTCTCTACGCCTTGTTCTAGATTTTTCTTCACCTTGCGATTTTGTTTGTTCTTTTCCTACCATCTCGTTTAGGAATTTGCATAAGTAAGACAAAAATGGATTGGTTTATGGAGTAACTATTGGTATTGGTGCTAGTGGCTATGGATTTGGGTAAATGGAGTTAAAAGGAACTGCCTGCTGGTATTGGTGTTCGTGGCTATGGATTTGGGTAAACAAAGTTAATAGTCACTCCCTTCTCATTGAGGCTAACTCTTGAACCATGAGGCTTCCTGCTCACTGGAACTCTTTGATCATTAAGGCTTCGTCTTGAACCATGAGGCTACTTGCTCACTAAAGTTGCCTACCTCCCTGAGGCTATGTAGCAGGTGGTGAGGCGGTCCACGGATGGTAATGGGAAGGTTGTTCAGACGGTCTAGTGACAAATGTCAACTATGTTAAATCCATGATTATTATCTTCATTATCTCTGAGGGATTAATTCAAGAAGCTAAAAATAAAACATTTTGAAGAGAGACAAATATCATTGTATTAATCCAAGCGAAAAAATAAAACATTAGGAAGAGCAAAAAATAAAACATTGGGAAGAGAAAATCATGTAATAAGAATTCAAGTCTATTCTCCAATGAGATTATGAAGAACAAGTATTTTTGTTATATAAAAAATAAAATTTTGAGTTTGTTATCTCGAACATTAGAGATTGGGAAAAATATATAGTCAAACCCCAAACTAATACAAAGTCAACTATGAATCAAATGTTATTGTCCCTTAGGTATTTTTAAACAATATAGTTGATTATTGTGAAGAAAACTAAGAATGAAGTGGGAGAAACATGTCTTAGTAGGTAATGTTAGGATTATGGCCATCCATCTCTCTTGTGTAATTTTTCTTGATGGTTAATGAAAGTTTATAATAAAAAAAATGTATTTTACTAATAATTTATGAATAAAGATGTATTGTCACGTCCCCACAGTGTGCCTAGTCGAATATTGCAATCGTGCACATCTCAAGGGTGTGTGGCACTGCGTCGTTTCTCACTTGGCTACTTGGAAACACCAATGATACTTCATCCGAACTACACCTCTTCACCTAGAGCATACTCATACTTTGTTCTAGGATATCGATAAGTCACACTCCTACTTTAGTCAAACTCTTATATACTTATAAAATTATTAAAAAATTAACAATTAGTCATATATAAGCATAAATCCATGAAACGAAGAGCACACTTGAGAAACAGATAAGAGAAACACAAATATAGTGAAAATAGACAAAAACCATGCTTAACACCCAACTAAGTCTTATAATTTCAAAACCATTACAATATGAGCATTATCGACTCGATTTACAACTTAGGAAGAGTCACACAACTTACCTCACCTCACCAAGACACTCATACACATATTCATCACACCAAAAATCATCCGTCATAAAATCTTTCGCATATTCTGCAAAGCACCTAAAACATGCATCCACCATAGACTCATCATCTCTTGTATGCTGCAAGACTTTGCACAAACCTACAATTATGTCCTAGCATGCCTCATGCATACCTGCAACAAGACTCCTCCCAAACTCATCCCAAAATAAGATCATGCCAACTTTTCCAATAGAATCACCTCAAGGGAGCACAAGTCCTCCCATGTGAATCAACTTGGCTCCTTGAGGGAGCTCACCCCTCTTTGTCTAATTATACCTTAGAATTGTAGAGATAATCTTTCTCTCCTTGTTGTTCAAATCTTCCTTCCTCAGTTGTGCATCCTTGTTCTATTATATCGACTCCAAATATCACCATCGCGAACCATTGTGTCATTTGGGTGTATCATTCCCCTTCGTAAACCATCACGCCCAAACGAATTAGAGCACCCCTTTATAGAACCGATCGTCCAAACGAACATGTGAACCCATCAATCGATGTGTCCCTTGGGAATTATGTGCCCCATCCTTGGTGTGTTCTTCATGTCGATGCGCCCCGACCTCTTTGGTGTGCCCCTTCTCTTGGTCACTTCATACTTGGGAAAGCCCCTTGGTGATTTTGTATGCCCAAAGAGCCCACTTTCACAACTAGTGTAACACTTGGATGTTGTAGCAACCCCAATTTTTGTCTCCTTGAGGAATTGGGTGAGGGTCTCCACACCCTTTTAGATAAATACCTTACATCCTCCCCCACATCAAGTTGTTGACGTCCCCAAAAAAATCCACAAAATTTGTGATCTCCAAGTATCTACCCGAACTTGTTCCCCCATAGAAACTATGTCTGTTGGAAATCCAAAGTTTCATGCCAACTGGAAACCCCAACTCCAAGGATGGAAGTCACCCAAATTTGTTGCACTTATCTTGTTGTGATGTTGTTTCCTTGCTATTGTTCAGTTCTGATACTAATTTTGTTACCTGCTACAACTGACGACTACCCACTTCATTTCAAAATTCCACCTAAGTGTTGAACTCAAGTGATCTTGTTGTTGTTCCCATACTTCAACCAACTCTGCCATTTCTATGCACACTAAATTTCCCCATACTTGGGACTGATTGGGTAGCTATTCCAATCATTGCACCCAACTCACGGGAGTGCACTTCATCATGCCTAAACTTAGTCTTTTCTATATACTTCTCTATCAGTCCTTCCAACTCCAAAGACTAAGGAAAGTGTCCACCATTGCCTCATTATTACTTCCATAATCTGACCTTCATCAAGGAGATCCTTCATAATTTCTAAGTGTTGCACTTCGAACCTACTGGAACGCCTGTACTCTGACTTCCTTCTGTAATCTATCCCATCCGCACAACAATATAAAACCAAGGAAATTTCACCCCTCACCTTGATACACTATGAAGTCACCCAAAAACAAAGTGATCAAAGACAACTTGACTCCACTGTCCACCTCTTAGAAAAGTTAGCAAATATTTACACCAAGAACTGCATGTCTATACTTCCTTTGCCTCACTACTTCATCACCTATCCGTGTTGTTTTGTCTACCTCTCTATTCCTTGGAATGGTTAGGATTCACCCTAAACCATTTTTCCCAAAGAAAGAGTGATCTGAAAATGGAATGAATTTGTTTCCAATAGATCTTTAAAATGAAGAAGACTTGTCTCTTTAAATTGCAAGTGTAAAAAGGTATGTGTTTGGGTATTTGGATCAAGTTACTAACACATAAATTCAATGGGTTTTAATTAAACATGAGCAACGTATCAGACATATAAAAACCATCAATAATGAACACATAACACAACAAATGATAAAGGATTTCACCCCTCTCTTGGGCTACATCTCCTAGTCCAACTTCTCTTGTATCATTTTTATTATGATTAAAAAGTTCTCTTACAGTGCTCATAATACAAAATAGATGTCTTCAATGGCTTCAGAATGTCCAAAAACCCCTAGATGGGATTTTTTGATACCTGGTTTGGCTAAAAAATGAAGAAGTTACACTTCCTAGAAGTTTTCCCCTTCAAGCTTGTTGTACCTGCTAGCCAAAATGCACATGTGAATGACCAACCTGGCTCTCGCAGCATTCCTAGTTGAAAAAACCAACACCCAATGCACTCTGCAAATTGAGGCAATCTATCGAACAATTAACAGGATTAGCGCCCCCTTGGGTCGAGGTGTTGGTTGCATGGGGGGCATGTTCCCATGTCCCAACACCTAATCCAGCCCCCGTTGCAAAGAATGAGTGTGGTGATGACAAGTGGTGGGGGCATGGAAATCTTCCTGTTGAATATTTTTAACCCCCAAAAACTATTGGTCGCACGTCATGGTAAGGATCGGGGCTAGACCAGGGGGGCTAAAAATTCAACTATTCATGCGTGCCAAGGTTTGAATGGTCATGTGGCACCATAACATTTTCCCTCAAGATAACACGTGTCACAATATGATTT
The DNA here is from genome assembly GCA_009831015.1 of Picea engelmannii. Taxonomy (NCBI): domain Eukaryota; kingdom Viridiplantae; phylum Streptophyta; class Pinopsida; order Pinales; family Pinaceae; genus Picea; species Picea engelmannii. The sequence continues at coordinate 152,978 of ML791511.1, read as the reverse complement.
GTCCACTTTTTTACCAATGTCTTCCCAGTCAGCATCTCAACGCATCTTCCACGTCACGATATGGTCATACAAACTGTATGGTCAGTTTCCATGTTAGCATTGTACGGATTGTACAGTCAACAAAATTTTGTCTGTTTGGAAAAAAGAACAGAATGCGATATATTTCTCATACAAAGTCTGTTTGATCTCGTTCAATTTGCGTTGGGTTTGTGATGACGAGGCCTACGCACATGTCTGTTTTGAAGCGATTCTGAGCACTTTTATTTTTGAGCAAAATTTGATCCCTTGGATCACACCTCCCCATTGGGAATATTTTGGACCTCATTAAGACTACTTTTAGTCAATATGAAGATGAGGGTATAGTAACCTCACCCTTCCAATCTCAATCCATCCATCCTTTCTTGGATTGGTGTCTTTCAGACCAATACAGAACTTGTCATGCATTGCCTTGTACTTGGCTTGGCTCTTTCTCAACTGTTCTTGAATGGTTTGATGCACAAATTGAACTGGTTCAATGAACTTCTTAGACTAGTTATAAGCAGGCTGAAAGTAGTGTAGGTGCTCATCCCAAAACTTAGGATTCTTGCTTTGCAAACTATCCACTATCTTGCCCACACCAAAATGTCCAACAACAAAAGAAGAATGTGCTTCCCTTATCATGTTGACTCTTTCACCCTGTGAAAAACATAGTTTTCCAAAATACAAAAGTTTACCATGCACAAAGGAATCCAATTCCTCAACTTGGTTAGTACGGCATAAAGTTGCATAAACATTTTTTCCATCAACATCTAAAGCATATTGTTCCAAATAGCTCTGATGCATGATAGGATTATGCTTGAAAATAACTAAAGCACTAAGAATAGGCCTAGTAAGCATATCAACAAATTTTTCATAAAATTCTTTCTTATACCTTATCACCAAGTGGAAAACATAGCTTTCCAAGGCATGAAATGGAGCTTTCTTTGATTTCAAATCTTTCTTCCATATGTATCTTTCAACAATCATATATGTAGTCTTGTTCAAGGTTTTGAAATATACCCAGATTCGACATATACAATCTTTCTCTGGTACCAAACCAATTGGTGACCTACATGGCGAAGTGCTTGGTTTGATGACCACTTTGTCACACAACTCTTGGCCTTGTTTTCTGATTTCAACATTCTCCATGAATGACATCCTGCACATGTCAATGTTTGGAAGAGGACCTCCTTGTTGCAAAAGAATCTCATGTTGGATACCCCTTTTAGGAGGCAATCCCCTTGGTTCCTGAAACATCTCAACATTTTCGTTAACAACCTCATACAAATAAGATTGTAACTTTGCATCACATCCTTTCAAAACTTCTTCTTCATCATTTTTTTTGGGTTTAATCATCAAAAGTACAAGGTTCTTACTAGCATTGACTAGTCTCTTCATTTGTCCAGTATTTCTAAATGAAAAATTCATCTTCTTTGTATGTTCTCTAACAATGTACTCAACTCCATTTTTAAACAAATGATACTTGTTCTCATGACGATGAAATATGTCTCTCCTATCATATAAGTATGGGCTTCCCAACACAATACCACAAATATCCAATGGAATAACATCAAGCTCTACCTCATCTATATAGTTTGCAGCGATGGAAAATCTAAGTTTACACCTTGTCACGTATCCAACCTAAAGGGTATGGTTTAGGATGAGGAGTAATTTCCAAATCTATTTTCTTGACAATGTCTTTAGAAATAAGGTTTTCTTGTGATCCCATATCAAAGCGAGTATCTATGTTGGTATGTTTTGAAATTACCCTTATGTGGAAAAGCTCTATCCTTTCTTTTTCATGTTGAGTTTCATTGATGGAATAATTTGAACTAGTGCTATAAATATAATTCTTACCTTGTAAACCCATGGCTGTGATTTTTGTTTCACCTTCCGAATAAGATCCTAAATCTTGTTGCACAGTTACATCAATGTTTGGTTTCTATTTGTTGTTGAACCTTTTGGGTCTCTTTTCAGGATGGAGTTTCCAACAATCGTCTTCATCATGGCCATACTTTGAACAATGTTTACAAGAGAGTTTCTCTCTCTCTTTCTTGACTGAAGCATTTTTCTTTCCATTTCATTCAAAATTCCTCTTTCCCTTGTTTGCATTAAAAGACTTCTTGCTTCCCTCTTCAGGTTCATTCCTTCCTCTTGCCTCTAAATGAGTAGCCTGAACACATACTTCATCTAGATTTGAAGGGTTAAACATAATTATTGTATGCCTCAAGTAGCTATGCAAACCTCCAATGTATTTGAGTAAAGTTTCTTGAGAAGACAAATCTATACCCAAAACCAAAGCTCTGATCCTAAATTCTTGAGTGAAGCTTTGCAAATCTTGTCCTTTAGCTTTCCTAAAGTTTTTCCAATCCATAATAGCTTTCTTCATGTATGCTAATGGATAAAATTACCTTTTAATTGCAACAATTAAATCATTCCAAGAGGATAAAACTTTACCATGTTTCTTCATTGCCTCTTGAGTTTTGGCTTCCCACCAAATGAGTGTTGCACTATCCAATCTTAAATAAGCAAGTTGAATCTTAGTTTCATCATATGTGATTCTTTGTATCCTACAATACACTTCAATCTGACAAATACAGTTATCTAATTTCTCATCATTTACCTCTCGATTGTACATTGGGAATTCAAACTTAATATCAAGCTTTAGTAAAGGAGTTTGTCGAAGAGTTTTACCATGTTCTTTTGGATAATTTGGAGGTGGTTGTGAAATGGTGGAAGAGGTGGAAGATGGAGGTAAAGGAGGTGGAGAATAACCATTCCCCCCATTTCCCTTTCGATTTTTATCACCACTGTCTCCATTGCCCTTCTGAGGGTTGGAGATTTCACCTTGCAATCTTTCATTTCTTTCTTCAAACAAAAATTTGACCATCTCAGTCATATCATGGAAATATTTTCTGAAATTTTCCTCCTCTGAAGGAAGAGTTCCATGAATATCCTCATGAGCCATACTTGGTGAATGTCTCCTTGAAACTTGAGGTGATTTGATAGTTCTCCTTCTTGACAGTTGAGAAATTGGCTCTGCAAGTGGACCTTCTCCTCTTGTGAGCTTCAACCTTGTAAGCATCAAAAAACAAAAACAACTTGCAAACAATCAATCCTTCAAAAAACCAAAGATTTGATACCAACCGATCTGAAAATGGAATGAATTTGTTTCCAATAGATATTTAAAATGAATAAGACGTGTCTCTTTAAATTGCAAGTGTAAAAAGGTATGTGTTTGGGTAATTGGATCAAGTTACTAACACATAAATTCAATGAGTTTTACTTAAAAATGAGAAGCATATCAGACATATCAAAACCATCAATAATGAACACATAACACAACAAATGATAAAGGAGTTCACCCCTCTCTTGGGCTACATCTCCCGATCCAACTTCCCTTGGATCATTTTCATTATGCTTAAAAAGTTATCTTACAGTGTTCAGAATACAATATAGATGGATCCAATTTCTCCAGAATGTCCAAAAACTCCTAGCTGGGATTTTTAGGCACCTGATTTGGCCAAAAAATGAAGAAGTTACACCTCCTAGAAGTTTTCCCTTTCAAGCTTGTTGTACGTTCTCTCCAAAGAACACCTATGAATGATCAACGTGGCTCCTGCAATGTTCCTGGGTAAAAAACCTAGCACCCATGCACACTCTGCAAATTAGGGGAATTTTTCGAACAGTTAACGGGATTAGCGCCCCCTTGGGCAGAGTTGTTGATCACATGGGGGGCATGTGGCCACGTCCCAACGCCTAATCCAATCCCCGTTGAAAAGAATGAGTATGGTGTTGACAAGTGGTGGGCACGTGGAAAGCTACCCATTGAATAATGTTAACCCTTTCCAATTGTTGGTCACACGTCATGTTAAGGACCGGGGCTAGACTGGGGGGGCTAAACATTACAATTATCTAAGCATGCCAAGGTTTGAATGGTTGAATGGCATGTGAACCAAGGTTAATTCATATGGAGTGTTCCCGCACTAGTTACGGTCATGTGTAAAGTGGTCTTATGGAGTGTCGTATGACTCGTGTAGACCGAGGGCTTAACTCCATTCAAACAAAATCCATGCCAAACAAAACCCCTAACAAACTCTCGCATGCCAACACATATATTTGAAGGTTTTATGAAATGCTCATATGGTGTAGTGTATGTGTCGGGGGATGGGGCTAGGTGTTATAGGAAAATAACCTTGTGGACATGTGGATTCCCTCTTGAACCCTAAATCTCTAAGATTAAGAAAGAAAGGTGCTAACTTTGGTCACTGACATCCCTTTAAACCTAGCTAAACTAACATATAGAGAAGAGGAAGAAGATGTACCTTTTTTATGATGTTTATCCTCTCCCAGTTCCAAGTTGAGATCTGATCCACAAGATCTTCAATAGGTCCTTCAATCCAATCAAAGACAAAACATGCTTCCTATTCTACTACGATTAGTTTGAAACTAGATCTATCCATTAAAGACAAGTTCATGTAGGCATACACAATCTTGAAGGAAACAGTCCAAGCACATGTATTAATGAGAAATTGATAGCAATACTTACAAAACTTTGATATAGATGCATCAACCTCACCAAGCTCTCCTTGTCCAACCCCTTTCTCAAATGATCCACAAACAAAATTACTATGCTTCACTGATTATCTCCCTTATGAGATCATAAGTTTGATGCCTTCAATATCCTCTTCTTTCACCATGAAGAGGCCTCCTTATATAGGCTTGGAGAGGCCTAACCACCTTAGATATTCTTGGGATAGGTTGAGGATATTTTTCCTTCAGTTGTAGATCGTCCCTAATATCCATCCTTGACCTCAGATTCGAATCCAACTAACTCCAGAGATGAGGGGGATTTTTCCCTGATTTTCCTCAACAACGAAACATTTCCTCAAACAACCCAACACTCCCTTAGAATGGGGCACAAAGTGTTGCATCGGTCCCCCAAAGGAGGGAATGGATTTTTGGAACTCCTTGACAATGGGTAGGGGAGCGTTGGCCTTCAAAAATGACTTTTGAGTGGTTTTTTCCATGGTAAAATCTTTGTACTCTTTGTCATGTGCTTTATCCTTCTTAAACCAGTCTTCGAGGGTGTCTTTGAAGTGTCCTTGTGATGTTGTTCGAGACACGACATAGGAAATATGACTGTATGATGTCTGTGACACTTGCAACATTTATGGATAAAATTCGGCACTTGTAATGCTTGTAATGACAACAATAGGTCATCATTGAAATGAGTAATTTTGATGTGTAACAGATTGCCCCCCAAAGTGCGAAGTTAGAAGACATGATGACTGAAGTACTTTGTAGACTTTTTCGAGCAAGTATGTGGACTCGGAGAACCTGGTAGAAGCTACACACAACCATCAAAAAAATATTATGATATGTTTAAAACCCAAGGCATGCATACCTATGCTTGGGTGATAAAAACTTGCAAGGTATGGCCGCAATAAAATACACTGCGGATCCATAATTGTATTAACAAAAAGGTATATCCACCCAAGATACAATGTGGATATATACTTCCATGACATGAACTAATTGTATCCATGAAAAATACACAGTGTATCTATGAGACGACAAGACATATCCACGAATCAATAAAAAGTGGATCTATGTGACAATATATGTGTCAATGTTCAAGAGAAACTTCGTCGCAACCTAGGCAAAGTACATGCTAGAGTGATCACTCAACTCAGGGTCTTATTACCAATCCTGATGAAGTACGATTATAACCATGTGAATAGATGTCCTGATGTCGAACATGGCAAAAACCACTTGATTACCGGTCAATGAGGTAAACCGTTAACAAGTGCAAGGGAAATCACCATTGATGTCAATGATTCCCAAGGTACCCTAGTACATTCTAGCGAATGTGAATATATGAGCTGAAGTTGAACATTCATGGAATAATATGATCAGGGGTCAATGATGTAAACCCATTGTTGAAAGCGAGGAGGCATGCCATTGAGGCATGAAGGTCCCAAGGTACTAACTGGTTTCTAAGTCTAGCTCCTGGATGACGTGTTGAAGTCGACATGAATATACTCATTGCAGGAGGGCCTTGATGTATCCCCCATCAACGCACAAAATTGACACAGAGATGTAAATTGTAGATCAAATGAACATGGACTGACACGGGTATTGAAATAGGATATTTGTGATGGTTGACTCTCGAGGCAGATACTTTCCTTGAAAACTGAGGCACAACAACAAAAACATGACATGACCAAAACATGATGATGTAATGGATACTGTGACTTTCGTCGGGTGACCCAAAGGAGTAAAGAAACTTAGAGGATTAGTTCAGTGTAGAGTTTCAGTGGATTAAAATGTATGCAAATACAAAGTGCCATGTTCAAGGGTGACTGTAAGAGTGATTGGTTATGTTTTCAAAAACTGCTTGGCTTTCTTCCTTCAAAATTTCTCCCATCCAGATAGATGGGTACCTCTTTTTAATTTAACGAGCTCAAGGAGGGTAACACATGCTCGATATAACTCAACTTTGGTAGGTCCCTCTTACTTTGTTTAACGAACTGGAAGAAGTAAGGGTTCGGTCCCATATGGGCCCTTCAATGTATGATTGTTTAACGAGTCTAGAGAAGGTAAACTCAGTGATTTTTCATGTTTAGAGAGTCTGAAAAGAACTTAAAGATGACTCCAGGGTTGTCCTTTTTCGTAATGTTAGTCTCGTGAGGCCGAAAAAGAGATAAATCATCTCTAAATATGCCCTTTCAAACATTTTAACGAGTGGGAAAGGAAGCAATATCACTCAACAATCTTTTCATGTTTAGAGAGTCTGAAAAGAGCTTAAAGACGACTCCAGGGGGTTCCTTTTTCATGTATCCACGCAAGTCCGAAAAAAAGATAAAATTTTACTCGGTGCATTCTCATGTTTTTTTGAGCATGAGAACGAAAGAAGATCATGCTCGTAAATGCGACAAGATAAAAATCGAACAAAAATGCTCTGAAACCAGCCAATAGTGATAAAAATGCACACCAGGGTATTAATAATGCCTCCAAAATATTTCTCAAAACCCAAAATAGCTATGTTTTAGTAAAAAAAGAAATTTTATAATAGTAATATGGGGTAAAAAATTCTTTTACCAGTTCATTTGTGCAAATATTTTTAGCAATGGAGAAATTGAGCTTTGGAGGGTGATTCTTGCATTCATCAATGCCAGAGCTATGGTCATCTATTTTTGTCACCGTCTAGATCAGGTTTGTCCTCTTTTTCTTTCCTTCAATTTATGTGGTTTACATTTTAGTTTTGGGTAATAAAATTTCTTTAAAAATGATGCCCTGGGAGTTTCTAAGAATCAAAGAGGCTTGACACTCCCTCAAAAGGCTAGGGGGAGTGTTGAGCGCTTTGTTCAACACTCTGTTAGGTTTATTGGGACAATGCTCGCACTCTGTTCAAAAGATGGAGGGGGGTTGCCCAAAAAATGCATAAAAATGCCAAAAAATGGGTTCGGTGCTCCTCTAAGAGGCAAGGGAAGTGCTACTCAATTTTTCAAGGCATATCCAAGCCCAGTGAAAGAGCGTTGATGCTCTTTTGAAGGAGTGGAGGAGGCATTGCCCAAAAAGAAAAAGAATGCCCAAAACCTCGGTGCTCTTCTAAAAGGTTAGGGGGAGCATTTTGAAAAAAGGATAACGCCCTGGTGATCCCTTTATAGGAGCATTGGCACTCTTATGGGAGATTAAATGGAGCGTTGGCATCATAAAAAAGGAAAAAAAAAAAGATTTTTTAAGTTTTATTGCCCAAAATTTTATCAATGTAACATGACTAATGATCTTTGATTGATGATTGTAGGTAAATTCGGCGAAAGTCATGATCGAGTGGAAAGAAAGAGAGCATGAGCTCAATGATGCGGCTACCTTGAAAAGTCCTCGATCAAGGGCCGCATTAAGGAACTGTGGTCTCCTAAATTTATTTAAGATGAAAAAGATGAATAAGGAAGTTCTTCTTCTCGAGTACATGATTGGGTTGTGGAACACTGCGTAGCAGGGGTTCCAAATTGGGACACAACTGCTTACCATTGAGTTGGAGGATGTGTATTTCCTAACTGGTCTCTCAAAGGGAGGGGCTCCTATTATCTTATCTGGACAGAGGGCACTTCCCGTGCCGATAGAAGAGTACCTAGAAAATCATTGTGTCCCAGGATCGAGATTGGTGGGAGGTAGAATTGCAATAAAAGATTTCAGGGATGTACCTCTTTGTTTTATTCTATTTTCCATCACGACTTTAGCAGGGAGTACTAGCTCGCACTTGGTTTCGATATCGCATGTGGCCTTTGGTTTTCAATGTTTAGAGCCAATTGTGTTTAACTAGAGTGCATCATTCCTTCAAAATGTGAAGGAGTAGATTTTGAGATGTTGGACATGGCAACAAAAGTAATTTGGATATGGTTCATTTCTGGTCTCATTTTTCCTAGAATGCATTCCTCAGATGAAACCACAGATTTCATTTGTAGTACGACCGATGGGTGAACCACGTATGGAAGGCTGGACAAGTCTGTCTCTGAGGCTAGGAACATAGTCATAATTCAGATTTACAAGCGACTTATTTTCTTGGCTGAGGTGTTATCTGATCGTTATAGAGGACTTCCCATATGCCAAAGTGGACTTCCGGGGGAGCATGGACCTAGTTCTTCTAGATGGAATGGACTGGGACGCATCAGGTGAGGAACCAAAAAAATCTTGTCAAGTGTTTTTTGATTTTAAAGTTTATTTTCTTTTTTGGGGGTACTTAGAAGAGTTTTTAATAGACATATCGTTTCATTGTCTAGATAGGGGAGCAACACGCCCGAAAAAGGTACCGACACTTGGGCATAGTGGAGATGCTCAAATAACAGTAGATCATGAGGTAGCGACAGGGGATCTCTAGGAGGTTGAGAGAAACCTCTGTGGTCTCACAATGGGTGTCCCTCCTCTTAGGAGGCAGGACGTTCCCTTACATATGCAGAGACATATAGTGGGAGTTCCTGAGGCTATTAACTCCTTACTGAGACGAGTAGCCCATGTGGTTGTGTGCTACTCAAAGCACAATGTGATGCATGAGGACTAGGACCACTCTGATGTTTTTTGTATAGTTTGTATGACGATGTTATGGGCATGGGAACCCAAAATTTTCCCCTTCTATGTACTTTTTGATGTAATGAAACATTTTCGGTCATGCCGTATATATATAAATATTCAAGTTTTTATGATGCCAAATGATGTTTGCAAATGATGATGTCTTTTTGTGATGCGTTTAATTTACATGTGATGTATGATTTATTTCCTTTATGAAAGCTCATCTATGTGTGAGGTATCGATCCATGGTGTAATTGGCTAATGAATCCAAAGTTGTATTAAGTCCTCTTGGTATGTGTCTGTATTCGATAAAATCAAACATTATTTCAAGACGACGAACTCGTAGATGGAGACGCAATAGGATAGGATTGAAAATGACATAAATTGATTAAGTTGACAGAACACAAGTTGAGAGTCTATGCTAATGATCATACGAGATATACCTAAGGAGGAGGCTTTGGTTGCTGATCCTAAGAAAATACCCTCTGAAGCATGATATTCTGCCATGTTGTTAGTTGCTGATCCTAAGCAAATACCTCATGAACTCACCAACTCGTCAAAGTGGTAAATGACCCAAGTTACAGAAGCAATGTTTTGGGTGTGTCAACTAGCTCCATCTACAAACCCGACAAATATAGGAAATGAATATGTCATCTGCGCACACAAACACAAGACAAAGTATAAGAGGCTAAGGAAAAAATCATTCACACAAGATAAAAAGACACACCAAACTAAAAATACAAAAGTGTACAAAGAACACATGCTAGATGTCCTATGCATAGCACTTCTTAAGGTAAAGCTCGTTTCGGAGATCACCGAGGGAGATTCCATCGTATTCAACTAGCTCGTAGGCGCCTCTATGTAAAACATGTTTCAATATGTAAGGACCATGCCACAGAGGTTCTAACTTGCCTGTACCTAACTTATCATGGGCCTGGTCATAAACGAGGACTAGGTATCCTTCTACAAAAGTACGAGGATGGACAGATTCGTCATATTGATTCTTGATTCTCTTTTGATATGTCTCTTTAATGAGAGCGACATCATGATGTGTTTCATCCAACCTGGTCAGGTGTAAGAAGCGTTCTTCTTCAGCAGAAGTGTGAGGAAGGAGTTCTACTTTGAGTTTCAATGAGGTAATTTCTCACTCGATCGGTAAAACAACTTCTATGCCATATACTAACTAGAAAGGAGTGAATCCAGTAGTAGTTTTCACTGAGCTACGGTAAGCCCAGAGAGAGGAGAGAAGTTGTAGATGCCAAGATGTCTTGTTTTCCCCTACCATACATTGAATCATGGTTTTCAGGACCTTCTTGATGGCTTCAACTTATCCATTTGCTTGAGGATAGTACGAGGATGAGTTCTCATGGTGAAAACCCAATTTGGCAGGCAACTCACTCATCATCTAGTTTTTAAAGTGTGAACTATGATTAATGACAATGGCTTGTGGAGCACAAAAGCGAGTGATGATGTGTTTCAAGAATAAAAGAGCTGTAGTATGACCATCATTCAGAAAGGTAGGCATAGCCTCAACCCACTTTGTGAAGTAATCGATGACAACGATGATGTAACCATGCCCCCCGACTAAGGTAGGCTTACACTACATGAAATCAATGCCCCATTTGGAAAAGGGGATGATGGCAATAATGAGATGCAACAGAGCAGGGTGGGTGTGTGCCATTTTGTGAAAAACTTGGCAGGGTGGGTATTTTTTGAATTCCTCATTACAATCTTTGAAAATAGAGGGCCAAAAGTAGCCGTCACGTAAAATTTTATGAGCTATAGCCATCCCATAAAGGTGAATGCAACATGCTCCAAGGTGACATTCATTAAGAACTCTTTCAACCTCTTCATGAGTCAAACATCATCGTAGGATAGTATCAATACCACAATGATACAAAGTGTCGTAGAGGATAAGGAAGCGACGAGAATGGTGATGAATACGTCAACGTTCTTCACGAGAGATATCGGGCTGGAAACATTGGATATGGAGATAAAGGAGGATATCTCCATACCAAGTTTCAGACATGATGATGAGGAGCATAGTTTTATCTGGGAGAGAATCTATGGGCTCGGTATCTTCATCATCATGGGGAAGGTTGCAGATAAGATCTGAAAACAATAAGGACTTTTTATCTTCGGACTTAGCAAACTCGAGATCGAATTCCTGAAGGATGACGATCCATTTGGAATATTTTTCCACAATAAATTGACGTGTCAGAATGTGATACATGGGGTTAGAGTCCACGATAACTGTGGTGGTGCATAGAAAAATGTAATGACAAAATCTCTGGACAACGATGACGATTGCCAAAGAAAATTTTTGAACATGTGAATATTAGAGCTCTAGACCAGATAGACTTTTGCTCAAATAATATATCACGTGTTCTTTAACGTTAGGGTCCTCTTGAACCAACACCATATCAATAGTGGAAGTAGAGGCTGCTAAGTAAAGGATATAGTCCTTCGTATAATTTGGAGGATGCAATAGAGGTGTGTTGGTAAATGCATGATTAAGAGCAGTAAAAGATCGTTGAGAAGTGTCATCCCAGATGAAAGGAGTGTCTTTCTACAACAATCGCATAAATCCTTTGGTAATCTCAACGTAGTTACAAATGCAACGACAAAGAAATTTTTCTTTCTTCTGCAAACTTTGGAGTTGTGTCAAATTATTAGGTGGAGGTAAAGCAAGGATAGCCTTAAATTTTAAGGGATCCACCCGAATCTCATCCTTGGAAACAATGAAGTCGAGGAGTCAACCCAATTTGACAACAAAGATACACTTGTGTGGGTTCAAACGAATACAGTAGAACCGACATTGAAGAAAAATATCCCATAGATGACCAAAATGGTCTGATCGACTGGATGAATGGGTAGGTAAATTGTCGAGGTAAGGTTCCGCAATATGTTTGATATCGTGGAAAGCATATGACATGGCCCATTGGAATGTAGCACCAAGGGTTTTTAGGCCAAATGATAGTTTCCGATAGGTGAAAATTCCCCACGGGCAGATGAAGGTTGTCTTATGCTGATCAACAGGTAAAATGTCAATCTGGTTGTACCTTGAGAAACCATCCATGAATGAGAAAATCACACTACCTGCACAATTATCAATGATATGGTCGATGAAGGGCGTAGGGTAATTTTTTTCTGGACAAGCCTTATTGAGGTCCCTATAATCAACGCAAACACGAATGGTCCCTTGATTCTTAGTGACCAAAACAATATTCGAAACCCATTTCGTCAAATGGATAGGATAAATGAAGTCGGATTTCAACAATTTCTCAACTTCTTCCTTGATAGCCATGGTCTTCTTAGGATGGACCGGGTGGAGTTTTTGTCGAACAGGTTTTACACCTGGGTAAGTTTTGATCTCATGCACAATGATCGAAGTATTGATCCCTGGAATTTCTTCGTGTCTCCAAGAGAAGACATTGTAGAATATTTTAAATAAAGAGGTATAAGAAACCACTTCCTCGGGTGAACAATTAGCATCGAGATTAGTATTTTCCATGACACCTTCCTTGATCGAAATGTCAATAACAAACGTAGAGGTAATGTTGCCTAAAATCCCTTCAGAAATAGTATCTTGTGTAAGTATGGGTGATTGTGGAAAGTCAATAACATTGGGGGGGAGATAGAGTGCATATCTTCCTATATTTATTCAAGAGGTGGAATAAAATAGGATCGATGATGGTTATCATCCCAAGGTATGTCTTCAATGCTAAAAATTTTCATAATAGATTCGTCGGACGGAAAGATTTGAGAAATGTATTCAAAGGAAGACGTCAAGGAATTCAACCAAGATGGCATCGAGTAGGTGTTGGGTGCCAAGAGATGTTGGTCATCCGAGGAAGGAGAGGCTGATTGAATAGAAATGTATGAAGCCTCTCCAAACTAAGTGGCATGGTGTCACCTATTGGATCGAACTCTAGAGTACTAGGTACAATCCAGGGATCAGATGATTCCAAAGACTGATAAGTCATAGTCGAAATCATATTGAATGTGGCAATATGATGCATGGTAGGAGGGAGTGGTGCAGGGAAGGTACCCTTAAGGGTGGAATATTTTAACAATCCTACACCAACACTTTCATACATGATCTTGTGATCTCCCAAGAAATCAATATTGTTGGTAGTGGGAGCGTGGGTGTCGGGTGTACAGAAATATAATTGATCGATAGTGACAATTTTTCCCTGATGAGGAAATTGTATGCATCGAAACACCGATGAAGCGACATCAGTCATAACATAAAACCAACTTCTTCCGAGTAACAAGTTGTAATCGAGGGGATCATCGACCACCTCGACGTCAAAAAAGATGGTTTTGTCGCCCAACTGGATGGATAAGGATTGCAAGAGTCTGTGAGGATGAAAACCTTGCCCATCGAATGCGCACAACATTGTTGGGTATTTATTAAGTGTAGGTGATTTTAAGCCTTTCCAACAAGCTAAATACATGACACAAGTAGAGGCTCCCTCATCCAAGATAGTGCAGTGAATTTGTTGATTATGAACAACAACATCAATTTGGAAAGAAATTTGGTGGGAGAGTCGAGACTTAAAATTGTCCAGGTTAAACGTGATATTATTGGACAACTCAAGATCAAAAGTGCTAAGAGAAGCCAAGAGCATTCTATGTTGACTTGGGTAGTTCTATAGAACTTCTAATGCAGACATAGCACACGACGCTTGAGCCAAATTTTCAACAATGGTGTAGTTATGGGTGGCACGTGAACTAGGATTAAAAGTAGATTTACGGATAGTGCTCTTGGGAGGGAGTAATATAGAGTCGAACACAGGTTTCTCTATCTGAAGTGATCTAGATGGAGGACTAATAGATGGAGGACTAACGGAGGATGGTGATGGATCCGGTAAAGTACAGTTAGTGAATTTTCCTTTGTTAGGTTTAGCTGGCGTGTCGTAGGTCATAGAGAGGGTGGTTAAATCAGTCATGTTGAACATATAAATATGGGCGCTTATCGAGGCATCATCATTAGAAGGGTGGCTGGAACTGCCCCCCAGAGAGGGGGTTTGAGAAACCATAGATTGTTGCTGAGAAAAAGGATAAGTAAGTACGGTGGGTTGGGAATTCCACTTCAATGCGATGTGGACAGTCTCGAGTGTAGTGATCGTCACCAAAAATAAGACATGGGAATTTCATCTTCCGCTGTGGTTTCTTTTCGGTAGCAAGTGGTGGGTTTTGAGCTTTGGGTTGTTCATTGTTATTTTTCTTCTTGGGTTTGTTCTTTGTCTTCTTCTTACCTCCAGATTATTGTGAAGGGGCAAAGTGAACTACATTCACCTCAAAGATTTGAGTTTGGGGGGAGGTAGAGGAGAGTGCGGTCAAACTGGGAGTGGATGTTGAAGCAGATCGATTTGTCGTTCCAGTCAACTGGGAAGAAAAATGGGTTTTGATGAAGCCAATAACTCCATCCGCATGTGACGTGGATGATGGTTTATATGGATCGGTAGTTTCACGGGTAGAATTTGGGATCAACTCATACAAAGTACCAGATTGTGAATAGACCAAATATAAGTATTGATCCTGAGGAATGGCCTCTTCCTTGGTGACTACACCACCCATGGAGACATCATGAGCAATCAGGGGTAACCGTGATTTAGTAAACCATTCTTCCAATAACTAGTCAAGAATGATTTCTTTGATCAACCTTCATTGTCGTCTCCATTCTTGAATATGATCAGAGATATGCACGGAGTTGGTCTGGCGAAGGGAGGTTAAAAATTTGGTACCCGTCTCGTAACGAATGGGTAGTTGAAAGTGCATGAGAAAGGACATATCAAGGGATTTGAAATCTTGGAATGAACCACATGGAAGTTCAATATACCACTTGGCTACTGAGCTCATAAGTGTTCGCTAAAAAAGACATAAAAGTATAGAATCGTCCATTAAGGAGTTGGATGAACACCATAAATGGAAATTCATCACATGATTTTTCGAGTCTTATCCAAGTTTACCGTCAAATTTTGGAATATCGGAAGGTAATATAGCAGATATCACTGGACAAAAAGGATAATGCAATATAGGATCATTGGTCAACCGAGACAAGTCTGGGACATCCAGAGTCACGAGAAACGGTAGTTGTCGGTTAACCTGTAGGTGATATTGTTGTGGCATAGGGACACCAGTAGGGCCGTAAAATGGGTTAGGTGGATAATTGTATCCAGTAGGTCCTCCTACATACAGTTGTTGTTGACCAAAATAAACATGATTCTATGATGGTTGAGAAACATGTGCAAATGGAGGATAACCTGATGGGTTTTGAGGATTATAAGTCGGTTGATGGGTTTTCCCATAAGGGGGATAAAAAAAAATCCATAAGGAGGATAAGTTTGTTGTTGTCCTTGAGGATGTTGCCCCCCAGGGAATAACAGATTTCCCAGAAAGGGAATGTGCCAAGGATTTTTTGTCACATTCTATCCATACAACGGGTTAGGGACTCTAGCCTGATATTTCCCCCCAAGTTGAGATTGTGTCCCCATTTGAGTTTGACTCCAAAATGGAGGTTTTCCCCAGTGTGAGGTTGATTTCCTAGAGGGATATCAAAACTAGAAGTGAATGAATAACCATAGGCTCCAACTGGATTAGAGCCACCAAGACCATCTCCTCGAAATAAAGGTGTAGGTATAGAATTTATAGGTGTAACTTGGGTAGTGTTGGTAATGGAAGGATTCAGAGCTCTATACCCAAGTGAAATTGACGGATCTGGTCTAAGTGGTGTTCCAATTGGAGCCTGGGATGGTGTCACATTTTCGATGGGGATTGTAGCAACATGCAGGACCATAATGGAATGGGCCATCTGGATAGTAGGGTCCGAGTGAGAACTAATCAAAAAGTGGTCTGCAACAACGATGACATTATTGGTCGTACCAGTAAAGTGTTCTAAAGGTATTGTATAACTAACAGACGTCTCAGGCACTTGTGATGACATAGGTCGATCGGGGCTCACTTCTAGGTTACCTTACAAATTACGTTCTGTCAAAGGGACATAACCAAAACCAGAGGTTCCAAAAGGTTGAGTCGGGGTCCTAAATGGTTCACTTTGGAAAAAAGTATCCTCTACTCTGGATTCTAGGTTAGTTCTGGTGGGTACTTCGGTATCCTCAATAACAACAACCTGTCCAGACAATTTCACCCACAGTAGATGCAGATCTCGCCTAATACTCAAAGTTGGGTTGATTCGAAAATATTCCAAAGAATCAAAAACAATTTGGAACTATTCCAAAGAGTGTGTGCTTCCAACCTCAAAACCTAATTCGTTATGAGCCTCAAGAGGGCCCTCAGAAGAGTTGGGAAGCAAAGGTAGATAACCTTCCAGATATTATGAGGGTAACCCTTGCATCCTACGTGAACGACGAAGGTCGATGTTTCTTGAGCTAAGAAATGAACTAAATACAAAATCTATGGTCGACTAACGAAAAGAAACAACATACGCTAAGAAATATAGGAATCAAACCAAGCAAAAAAAAACTTCTCTCGATGACCGTACTAGTTGGTGATGAAATCCAACGTTGCGTGATCAAGTCAAGAAGGGGCTAGGATATGAGTGGGTGGAACAGTTATGATGGCGACCTACTTAACATACTTACGCCTTGGTGCAAGCTTCCACACAATAATTATGGATTTACCCTCCAAGGAGCCCAAGTGAGTTTGACCACCGTTTGTTCTAGGTATAGTGAAGACTTCCCTTCACCGTCACCTCATGTAAAGACCCTAAATAATATGGCTACTAAGGAAACCAACTCGTAGTCGGCCCCTGGGCAGGTATAGTCGACAATCCAGTCTGAACATATGGGTGGGATAACAATTCCTAAATCCTTCGAGAGAACTAAGGACAAGTGGACCGGTATAACTCTAGAGGACCTCAAATAGATTCGAAATTCATGAAGCATCGAGACCAAATGAAGACATTTGAGGCTCAATAAGAACCCCCAATATATGATCTGACTACTACGAATGGTTGCATCACAGAGGGATAATATCTGTAACTCTCTTGAACACGACCTTGTGCGTAACCCTTGTGTGATAGGGGGATCCCAGAAAGCTTATACGAAAATTGGATTTTCTCTCCCTATCACAATATGCTAATGTTTGTTTTGAATGCTTTGGAGAGTTGTACTCACATCCTAATCCAAAGCGCTAATCCTAGTCTAATGTTGGTGGAAGATTCTAAAAACAAAAATTTCTAGATCAATTTTAATTAGCATTGATTTTGTAGTTGTTCTTTACTCAGGGGTGTATGAGAGTGAAACTGATGATATTATAATTCAATTCCCAAAAAATGCATAAGAAATGATAAGTAGTATTTTCTTTCAATGAATGTCTATTTAAGGGAAGGAGAAGGAAATTTCCTTTCATTGTCAAACACTAATATGCAATAATCTCATGCAACTGTTTCTCAATCAAGAATCCAATATGATGCTAAAATATTCATAAATTCATTCTAATATCCCACAAACCAATCCTGAAAATATATCTTTTTGTTTTAAATGTGACTGATAATCAGTTTGATGTAAAGCTTCCTATGCCATTCAGACTTCAAGATCTATGAGATTTAAGCAATCAGAAGCCAACTTCACATAAACAAAAACACATTCTCATTTTAATCAAACAAGAAACACAAAGAAAACCAAATTTGTAAAAAGAATACCAAAAATCTCAAAACAAAAGAAAATGCTTGAGAAAATGACCTCAAATATCAAAGGGAATGGTGCACAAATCTTTGAATTTCCTTACAACAACTTTCATTCAATCAGATAAGTGAAAAAGAAGTGGGTCGACTCCGAATCATAGGGAAAAAGAGTGACTCAAAGTAAGGAAGAAAGATGTCAAAAATCCAAACAAAACATCATCAATTCTTAGAAACCAAAATGTTGGAGGCCAAAAACAAGGACACACTAAGATGGTAATAGCCTTGAGTAGATGAAAAAGAAAAAACTAGACTTAGAGATCAACTCCCAAAAAAACTTTTAGCAGAAAAAGGCCAACTCTCTGGTGTCAAGGGTACCAGAGCATTGCAACGCTCTGTGGGAGCCTGTAAGGGAGTGCCAGTGCTCTGGTGGTAGAGGTAGGGGAGTGTTGGGCTCTCAAAATACCAAAACATTACCTAGAACTCAAAAGAAAACTCAGGAAATCCAGAAATTGAGTGTGTATGGAATGAATCCAAGGGTCAACAACACATATAAGAATCAGAGACACAACATGAATACGATCTAAAGGTGATAAAAGGCCAAAAAAAAGACCAAGGAAGGAAACCAAAACTGAAAGCTTTATTTCCCCAGTGGAGTCACCAATTTTTGTTATAGGAAAATCCCCCTGTAGATAGGTGGATTCCCTCTTGAACCCTAAATCTCTTAGATCAAGACATAAAGGTGCTAACTTTGGTCACTGGAATCCCTGTAAACCTAGCTAAACTAATCTATAGAGAAGAGGAAGAAGATGTACCTTTTTTACGATGTTTTTCCTTGCCCAGTTCCAAGTTGAGCTCCGATCCACAAGATCTTCAATAGGTCCTACAATCCAATCAAAGACAAAACATGCTTCCTATTCTACTACGATTAGTCTAAAACTAGATCTATCAATTAAATACAAGTTCATGTAGCCATACACAATCTTGAAGTAAACAAGCCAAGCACATGTATTAATGAGAACTTGATAGCAATACTTACAGACCATTGATATAGATGTAGCAACCTCACCAAGCTCTCCTTGTCCAACCCCTTGCTCAAATGATCCACAAACAAAATGACTATGCTTCACTAATTATCTCCCTTATGAGATCATAAGTTTGATGCCTTCAATCCCCTCCCCTTTCACCATGAAGAGGCCTCCTTATATAGGCTTGGAGAGGCCTAAACACCTTAGAGATTCTTGGGATAGGTTGAGGATATTTATCCATCAGTTGTGGATCCTCCCTAAGATCTAGCTTTGACCTCAGATTCAAATCCAACTAACTCCAGAGATGAGGGGGACATTTCCCTGATTTTCCTCAACAACCCAATATTTCCTCAAATAGCCCAGTGCTCCCTCAGAATGGAGCATAGAGTGTTGTAACGCTCCCCCAAAGGAGGGAACGGAGCACTGACACTCCCTGACAGTGGGTAGGGGAGCGTTGGCCTTCAAAAATGAATTTTGAGTGGTTTTTTCCATGGTAAAATATTTGTACTCTTTGTCATGTTAATTCTCCTTCTTAAACCAATGTTTGAGTGTGTCTTTGAAGTGTCCTTGTGATGTCATTCAAGACACGACATAAGAAATATGACTATATGATGTATGTGACACTTGCGACACTTATGGCTAAAATGTGACACTTGTAACGCTTGTAATGATGACAATAGGTCCTCATTGAAATGAGTAATTTTGATGTGTAATACTAGGCCCCAACCCTTTACTCTGTCAATCGTACATTAAGTCATACTCAAATATTTAATTCAAACAATACATGTTAAGACACACCATGGGTGGGATGGTAGCTCGGGCCCTACCAAATCACTCCCCCCTGCTTGGAGGTCATCGTTTCAACTCTTGTGGAGTCATATATCTTTATACTATGCTTGGCTTTTCTCCAATTGTTCCCTGACTTCCTTGTGTTTCTGTTGAATCCTCTGGATGAACTTGCGAGCTCTATCCTTTGTTCATTCTTCACTTTCATCTATATCTCTCCTATACATCAATTCCAAAGGAACCTTTTGCTAACACTCCAAGAGGCACTCCCAGACTGCAAATGAGAGTAATCTTGGTAACATAAAAATGTAAATGGATTAAAATAGTTTGAATAGGTGGATCAACAAGAGGAGAGTAAAAAGGAGGGCATCAGACTGTTGCAAATACATTCCATTGGGCATGGAGTCATAACATCCTACAGATCAAAGGCAATCAAGCTGCCTACCAGACAAAAGGCTTATGCAAATATGGATAGAAGAATATAAGGTAAACAAGAGAAGGATAACCACGTAACAAAGATCCTTTCTGTAATATAGATTGAAGAGTGATTGAAAAATAAATTGTGATTAACAAGCAATTACCACAAATCCTTTGCAGCTCATGAATTCATTAACCAAAGGCAGCTTTTGATCTTCAAAATCTGTAAATATTATTCAAGAAAGATGACAAGATAGAATGATAACAAATAACACAAAGTTTGATAAGAAACTCTCATGAATCTCTAATGGTAGAAATGCTAATTACAACAGGCCCTCAGGATTACAAATGAACACACATAGAAATAATCCTATTCCTAATCTATCTAACCAAAACACATTTTGAAAAACTGAGAGAGGTTTTTGTTGTTTGGAATATTATGAACAAAAACCTCCTCCAGTTTTCAAAAATACCTTCTCAATTGTTCACAATCAAATTTTTAAGTTAATGACTCAAAACTGGTAAAATAACTTTGCACAATTCGTTTTCTGCCAGAATATTACGCAGCGCCTATAGGTAGCACCACTGTGATGCGTCTGTGTGTCGGTTTAGGTAGCATTGTAAAAAATGAAACACCTTCAATATTGAACATGTGCAGAGTAATTAATTTCCTTTCATGATATCAAACCCCCTTTACTTAGATTCCTTGGCAGTGCAAAGAGGTAGTGTATTTTACCACTGAGGGAACTGGTATTTAGCAAAAATCCAAAACTTTGATAGTTAGGCCTCTTCTAGATGAGAATTCTTGTGCTAACATAGGCTCCATGGGGAATGACATGCTCCCCGCGAGCTGCCAAGAACTTGTAGACCTTTGCCTTGTCCATCTTTAACTCTATCCCAGAAAACCTTTGTACTCGAAAGCACCTATGTTCCTTATTTGAAACTAATATGACTATATTCTGAAAACTGACAAAAATAAAATGCTAAAAAATGAGCTTATTTCTTCCTACTTATACTCTAATCAAGTGTGTTGCTTCAGATTAGGTAAAAGCATGCTTCCAATGAAGCCATACAAGCATCTGACTAACTGGTAAGCATCTTGATCCAGAAATGATCAATGTAGGAAACCAAAGAATACATAAATGCATTTCAAAAGAGTAGGACAACCATCCTTCAATTGAAAAAGTTCTCTGACATCCAAGCTGCTCAGAGACTCGAGATAATTAGCAAATGGATCTATAAGAATGAAAACAAATACCTCTTGTTGTTTCAATTGAATATATGAAAGTCTCTACATATCCTCCTGTTGATCATGGTTGCCACCTTCAGATGCTTGCAAATACGAATAGGATTGTATGCTAGCTTCACTGTTGATGATAGACCATTTGGTGTCTTTTGCAGATCCAAGTTCCAACAAATACATGTGGGATCATTGATTTGAGAAGGTGACTATTGAATGTCTGCTGCGGGAGTTTCCGGATGGTTGATTTCTATACATAGTTGTTCTTCATCAACATCCAATTCATAGATGTCATAAAATGGTGGGCTGCTCTTCACGTCGACAAAAGAGATCTTCTCTCCTTCATTAGAATATTCATCAAAAATAGGTGAATCAAGCACGCCCTTTTCTTGCATAAAAATATGATCAATCTCCTGATCTTCTTATTCAATCTTAGGTACTAACAAAGGATGGGAAACCTCTTGTAGGAAAGGAGAAATATCATTTTCGACAATAGTTTCTTCTTGTAAAACAACGAGATCGGATGCATAAGCTACAGGATTTAATGGATCTGAATCCATGCAATCATTAGTACAAGCATCAATCATGCCATGAAAGTCCTCTTCTTGGGAATTAGAAGGATAAAAAATTTCATGCACATCTTCATTAGAAAACTCAGTTTCATCTTCACTTTCATTTTCAATCAGATCATTACTAAGATCATCACATGAACAAGACTCTACTTCCTGTTGAATATAAAGCTTGTATTTTTCACAACACCCTTCAAGAAGTTTGTCAGAAGAGTAGTACCTACTGAAATGCTTATTGAAATCTGCATGAAATTCCTGTTGCGAAGATATGCTAGCAATAGGGAGTGAATGATACCACCACCTTCAAGCATCACCATGTAATGAGTATAAGAAAACCTTCATGAGAGCATCTTCATGATAGACATTCAGTCGATCTATGCACTGATGAAAATATATGAGATGTTGGGTAGGGTTATCCCCTTCATCTCCACAAAATAAAGGCAGGAAATTTGTGCATTCTAAGAAGGAAGGCACATGATTAGGAAAAGCAGGAATAGCTGAAAAATTGAAAGGTGCAAACCTCCGAGCCAAGATAGCTTCCATGGCTATGACTATCCCGTATCAGTGAAGTTGCCAACATGATCTTCCTTCATGGAGTGTATTTGAGTGGAGTCGCCAGGTGAATGATGCAGTCCTGATTATGTGACCAACCCTTGTTCACCATCAAAATATGGATCTAA
Organism: Picea engelmannii; assembly: GCA_009831015.1. NCBI lineage: Eukaryota > Viridiplantae > Streptophyta > Pinopsida > Pinales > Pinaceae > Picea > Picea engelmannii. Next base: position 130,518 of record ML791511.1, on the reverse strand, counting down.
TCAATGTCGTTCTCCTAGGGAAGATTTATCATTCATATCTGTCCCCGGCAATGGCACCAATTATGTTAACACTCCAAGAGTCACTCCCAGACTGAAAATGAGAGTAAGCTTGGTAACATAAAAATGTAAATGTATTAAAATAGTTTGAATAGGTGGATCAACAAGAGGAGAGTAAAAAGGAGGGCATCAGACTATTGCAAATACATTCCATTGGGCATGGAGTCATAACATCCTACAGATCAAAGGAAATCAAGTTGCCTACCAGACCAAAGGATTATGAAAAGATGGATAGAAGAATAGAAGGTAAACAAAGAGAAGGATAACCACATAACAGAGATCTTTTTTGTAATAAAGATTGAAGAGTGATTGAACTATAAACTGTGATTAACAAGCAATTACCACAAATCCTTTGCAACTCATGAATTCATTAACCAAAGGCAACTTTTGATCTTCAAAATCTGTAAATATTATTCAATCAAGATGACAAGATAGAATGATAACAAACAACACAAAGTCTGATAAGAAAATCTCATGAATCTCTAATGGCAGAAATGCTAATTACAACAGGTCCTCAGGCTTACAAATGAACACACATAGAAAACATCCTATTCCTACTCTCTCTAAACAAAACACATTTTGAAAAACTGAGAGAGGTTTTTGTTATTTGGAATGTTATGAACAAAAACCTCCTCCAGTTTTCAAAAATACATTCTCAATTGTTCACAATCAAAGTTTTAAGTTAATGACTCAAAACTGGTAAAATAACTTTGCACAATTCGTTTTCTGCCAGAATATTACACAACGCCTGTAGGTAGCGCCACTGTGCTGCATCTGTGTGTTGGTTTAGGTAGAATTGTAAAAAATGTAGCACCTTCAATCTTGAACATGTGCAGAGTAATTAATTTCCTTTCATGATATCAAACCCCCTTTACTTAGATGCCTTGGTAGTGCAAAGAGATAGTGTATTTTACCACTGAGGGAACTGGTATTTAGCAAAAATCCAAAAATCTGATAGTTATGCCTCTTCTAGATGAGAATTATTGTGCTAACACCTTTGGTAAGTACCAAAAACATGTCTCAAAAGGTGAACTTTGAGTGGATGAATGTAAATATTGGTTGTATGCATGCTATACATAGGGTATATGTTCATCCCATACCTTGGGACAGTTGTTGCAGTAGCCTCGAAGAAAAAGTACCACTGTTCGATTTACCATCTCTCTCTGTCCATCGGTATGTGGATGGAAAGAAGTGACCCTCTTCAATTTGGTGTCCATCATTCTCCACACGATTTTCCAAAAGTCCCCAAGGAATCGAGTATCTTGATCTGAGACGATAGATGTGGGTAATCCAAAGTGAACCCAAACATGATGAAATAAGATATCATTAGTCTGCTCAACAATGATCTTCTTTTTACAAGGCATCAAGATACACATCTTGCTGAACCTATCCACTACAACATACAAATAATCATGACCCCCTTTGGTCATGGGTAAACCCCCTACAAAATCCATGGATATACTTTCCCATGGACAGGATGGAACATGAAGTGGTGAGTATAGCCCCAGTTTTCTATTAGTGGTCTTACAAGTAGAACATATAACACACCCTTTACATATTTAGTTACAATTTCTTTCATTTGGGGCTAATAAAAAAACCTCTGCAAATGAGCCATAGTTTTTCCTACCCCAAAATTCCCAGATACAAGAGAAGTATGAGCTTCTCATATTACATGGACTCGTTCACTTGTAAGAATACATAGTTTTCCAAGATGTAAAAGTAACTTTCCCTATAGACAATAGTTCTCTACCTGTACACCAAGGGTTAGCTTCATATATACTTCTTTAAAATCTTCATCGATGGCATATTGTTCTATATAGGTATAATGAGATAAATAATAATTCTTCAAAATAATATAAGCAACAATCGAAGGTCTAGAAAGCATATAAACTACCTTGTTACTTGTACCTTTTTTGTACTTGATTACCAAGTGAAATTGTTGTAGAAAACCCATCCACCTGTAGTGCCGATATTTTTTCAATTTCGCCTGTGATTGAAGATACTGTAAGGTTTGGTAATTTGTATGTATAATGGTTTCCTTACCTAACAAGTAGTGCTTCCATTTCTTTACACTCTGGACTAATGCAGACAACTCTTTATCATATGTAGGATAGTTAACAACAACTTGGTTAAAATTTTCAGAGTGGTAACAAATAGGATTACAATATTGCATGAGTATTGCACCCATGGCATATCCGTTGGCATCTTTCTCGATCTCAAAAGGATATTGAAGATTAGGCAGTTCTAATACTGGTGCGGTATTGATCCTTCCCTTCAATGTGTCAAAATATTTTTGTTGCTTTCCTTCCCACTGAAATGTGTTCTTCACACTGGTTAAGGCATGCATAGGAGCTGCTATGAAGGAGAAGTTGGGAATGAATCTCCTCTAATTCTGGACTGCACCTAAGAATCTTCAAACTTCAGTTACACTTTTTTCCTTAGGCCAATTTACAATTACATAAATTTTGGAAGGGTCAATTTTCAATTGTCCTGCTCCTACAATATGACCTAAGTATACAAGTGCAGTCTTGCCAAATTAACATTTAGAAAATTTTACATACAACGTTTCCCTTTGCAGAGTATCCAATAATTGTTTTACATGCCTCACATTCTCATCCCATGTCCCACTAAAAACAATAATGTCATCTAATTATACAGTCACAACGTCATCTATGAAAGGCTTGAATACATCATCCATCACACGCATGAAAGTTGCCAGAGAATTACAAAGCCCAAATGACATAACAAACCACTCAAACAATTCCTGTTTGGTTTTAAAGGCAATTTTTCATGCATCTTGTTTTGTGACACTGATTTGATGATATCCACTACACAAATCCAAATTAGTGAAATATACATCATTCTTCAATTGATCAATTAAATCATCTATGTGAGGAAGAGGGTATCGATTTTTCACTATGATTTTATTTAAGGCCCGGTAATCGACACACATTCATCATGTGCCATATTTCTTTGGCACAATCATGATCGGAGAGCCACAAGGCAATGATTTGGTCCTGATGACCCCTTGATCCAGTAATCCATGTACCTGCTTCTTTATCTCTTTTATCTCCACAACTAACATCCTTTACATGCCCACATTAGGAAGAGGAGAATCTTGCTAAAGATGTATCTCATGTTGGATTTTCCTCTTAAGAGGTAATCCATCTATTTCCTAAAAAATATCATCATACTTAGAAACAATGTCAATTAATTCTTTTTTATGAGATGGATCACACCCTTGGAAAGCGTTGGATGTCTCGACATATTTCTCTCTAACAACCATGAGTACATATCTCTTATTAGTGTTTATGAGTCTTTTCATTTGCCTTGCACTAACAAGTGTTGTATTTACCCTTGTGTTGTGATCTCTAACAATATATTCCACTTCCTCCTTAGTAAGGTGGTATTTGTTCTCATGTCGAAAGAAGATTGTTTTTCTATCATAAATATAAGGACTTCCCAACACTATGCCACATATATCAAGTGGTACAACATCCAAATCAACTTCATCAATCAATTTTGAAGTAATAGAAAATATGATCCTACATTGTTTGGTGGCATTAAGTTTTTCTTTTTCACATACCCAACCAAGAGGATAAGGTTTCAGATGTGGTTTCATTTCAAGACCCATTTTTTTGACAAGTGCTTCAGATATTTAGTTTACTTGGGAACCCAGATCAAATAGTGTATCTATATTAGTATGTTTAGATAGAACTCTTATGTGAAATAACTCATTCCTCTTTCGTTCATCGACATGAGATTCATCATTGGAAAAAGAACTATCATGAAGAGAATATTTACCTTGTACTCCAACCGTTGTGATATTTCCTTCATCTACTGAATCATAACCAATATCTTGTTGTACCATAGCAACGGTATTTGTCTTCCCTTTTCCACTGAATTGTTTTAGTTTCTTTTCCGGATGTCATTTCCAACAATGTTCCCCATCGTGACCACTCTTCTTGCAATGAGTGCAAGATGGTTTTCCTCCTTCTCTCGTAACTGTAGTGGTATTCTTGTCCTTCCTTTTAAACTTCTTAAAATTCTTCTGTGAGAAATTGGAAGGTTTCTTTGTGGGATCTTCTTGAACATGTTTCCTTGTGTTCTCAAGGTGAGCGTATTTCACACAAACTTCGTAGAGACTAGTGGGGTTAAACAAGAGCAAGGTATGTCGAATATAACTGTGAAGTGTGCCAATATACTTCATTAATGTCTCATAAGAATCCAAAAGAATGTTCAATGCAAGAAATTTCTTTCTAAATTCTTTTGTGAAATGTTATACAGTTTTTCCTTTAATTTGTCTTAAATTTTTTCATTCCATCACTTCTTTACGTAAATATCCTAATGGATAAAATTGCTTCCTTGTCCCTGATTTAAATTCTGACCATGAGGAAATAAGCTTACTGTTAGGCAGAAATATTGTCGTTTTAATTCCATTGTAGTACTTTCCCAACTATTTCATTTGTCAATCTGAGGTTCATAGTCTTATGAAGCACACGCACTATATGTGCAGGACTGAAGTAGAAGTAATCTAATATAAATTTCTGAAATGAAATTTATCTAGGAAAGCATTGAAAGACTAACTAGGAAAGAAGGAAATTAATCTAGGAAAGAAATACAAAATGTGAAGAGTTGAATGACAAAAGACATGTGTGATCTCACACAATAATGCTATCTCAAATTACATTACAAGAATCAAATGAAAAATCATGAAAGCATGAGAAATGAAAGAATACAAATTAAAGCTAAGAATCCCCTTCTAAGACTTCAAGCTAATCTAAATCTAATCTCTCATCTCCCTAACTCCTTAACTCCTCCAAATGAAGAGAGAACACTCTCTTTTATACATGAGAGTCTTGAAGATAAGATAAGAGTCTCATAATTACAAATCCACTATTCTCTCAACCACTTTCCTATTATTACAAGATATGATCCATTCAAATCCTCCACACATCTCTCACAAATCTTGGATAAGATATACCATCAAAATATCCATGATATTCTCTTTTGAATATGCTTGAATGATTGTCTCGAATATTCTTCAAATCTTCAAAGCTTGAAGATGAAATTCGAATTTGAGGCTAGGTGGTAATATTTGACTTTGTTGAAATCTTCAAATATACCTGTACACATCATAAAACTCATCCATCCTTGAGAAATAATGAAAATATGTTAATTTCTAATATTTAATCACAAATTCACTTATAATACTAAAATGAATAAAGTGGAAAATAATAATTTGAAATCCAAATGTATTTATGAAAATGGTATGATGGAAGGTTAATGGGACGATGAAATGTAAGGAATGGTGAAGGGAAAGGTGGATGAAAATATGACATTTATGAGTCCCAACATCCCCCCCCAAATGAACTTGTTGCATGTCCCCATGCAACCATCCATGGATATTCTGAAGAACCTTTGGAATTTGAACTTTGGTTTTAATTGATGATGTCTTTTTAATAAATAATATTTCTAGGATTTGAAATACAGGAGTAGAAGCATGTAAAATACATGTGTAACAACATGTAACCGCATGTGAAATATGTGTAACAACATTTGAAATTTTCTTATGGTTGGTTCTTGTGTGACAACCATGAATACAAAGAATGTTGGTTCTTGTGTTAACAACATTCATTTCCCTTATTTATTTTCTTGCTACAATAATTTATCTATATACTCACTGGAAATAATAAGCTATCAATGTGCATAAGAGAGCATCACTAAGTATAAGAAATCCTTTTCTCTATCTTTTATGAATCATGCCAATATGTATATCAATGCATATGAAGCAAATTGAAACAGGGGATCGTTGGAAAAGAAAATTTGGTAGATAGTAAATGAGTTGAAAAAAATGGAGTGATAATAGTGGAAAATGGAATATTGGTAGTGAATAGATCCCCCCCCAACTAAATTGGTTGCATGCCCTCATGCAAATTAGTGTAGGTCATGGAAGGAAAGAGAGCATGGAGAGGAAATTTTCCAAAATATTCAAGTCAACATATAAGGAATTGTGTGATTAAAGTTTAGAAAATAACATACCTTCACTTACCCAAGAATGATGATGAACGATGCAATAGGAATATAGTTGTTTCTATTGTTGGATCAGGAAAATGTGACTGGTGTTGTAGTGACAACTATTGTAACTGCTAGATCAGATAATATGTGACTGTGGTTGTTGGAACATGGAAGGTGTCACTGCTGCAGGTTCATGAAAATGTAACTGTGAATGTTGTTGTTGTTGTAACTGGATCATGGGAAGTGAAGGAATCCGAACTGATGTTGATAGGTGGAAAGTGGAATTGTGTTACTCTCAGATAGTTGAATTCATGTTGTTGTTACTGCTGAGGGAGCCATAAAAAAGTATATAGTCTTCACCTGCTACAAACCCAATGGTACAATTCTAATCATGTGAAAGGATGTCTCGATGTCGAGCAAGAAGAGAAATCATTGGATTATCGACCATTGATGAATGTCGTTAACCATTACGAGGCAACTCACCATTGATGTCAATGAGATCCAAGGTACCCGAGTACATCTTGCGAAGTGTGAATGAATGTGCCGAGGTCGAGCCACTTGCAATATCTGATGATCAAGGGACATTGATGTATTCCCATGATCGTCAACGAGAGAACTTGCCATTAAGGAATGCAAGCCTCTAGGTACTCAAAAAAGGACTCTAGTCTATTTCCCAGATAAGGTGTTGAGGTTGATGGGGAAAGACTGTTCAAAGGTGAGCCTTAAGGAATCCCACATCATTCAACACGAGTTTATAAAAATATTTGTAGGACTATAGATATATTGCAGTAGAAACAGTGTGTATGGCAAGGCAATGTAATCATGGAAAGGGAGTTTGTTTTATTCAGAAGGAAAACTGGAAAGGCAAAAATGAACTGAAAAAGATAAAGGAAATGATGTATGCAACTCAGAAAGATAAGCGTGTGTGAATTCATGAAATTCAAGGCAATGGAAGATGGCTTCAACATAGGGATGACCAATGTACATTTCAAGGAAAAATGGGGGTAAACATTCATGATGCAAATGGGTTTATTGAGGGTGTAGTGTAACAGCATGTAAAATACATGTGTAACAACATGTAATAAATGTGTAATAGCATCATCATGAAATGTATAATTAAGATCAACTCCTTCAAACTGTTTATCAAAGCATGTTTTTCTGAAAAATATTGCTAATCATGAAAAATCTCTTCATCAGCGAAATTGATGGTTGTTGAACCTGAAAAACGTTAGTACTAAACTTGAAATCAAACATCTGAGATCATTGTAAACTGCAAAAATTAGTATGAAGGTGAGAAAATTGAATTTCAAAAATAAAGTGTAGTTTTACCTCTCTCCTTTGCTATTTTTCTCGTTGATTGTTGTCAAAGTGACTTTGAAGAAAACAAATTGAAGCGTAAAAAAAAACATGCATTCGTATTATTTTCAAGAAGTGAATGAAAGGTCCATTTGTAATTTTCATAATTTTACAATTTTTATGTATTTTCCATTCATAGCTTTATAAATTTTATGGTTTTAGTTTTATTCTGATAATCCACACGAAAAGATAATACAAAGAGAAAAACAAAACACTCAAAATCAAAGCTAGATCTACTTTCTTCGGCTGCACATGGATGATTTTAGGGGCTAAATTTCGCTCATGGGCTAATTTTCCATGGTTTTTCCAAAAATGAGATTCGATGTATCAAAAATGATTCGCCCAAATTCTATAGGATAAAATTATTTTACCTTAAAAATCAACAAAATTTTATAAAAACTATATAAAATCCTTAGAAATTTGAATATTTAAAAAAAAATATTGCATAACATTTATAGTTGGCATATGAAGGATTACTAAGATTCGCCAAGGTTTCTACATTTTAAAATAAATTTCCATCCTTAAAATCATCCCTTCTTTGGCATTCAGAGCAATATGGTTTTATTTTCAGCAAATCTTCAAGCCACGAAAGTTTGGAAAGTGTAAATATGTTGCTTAGATTCACTGTCAAAGTTATGCAAGCAATGGGAAATCGATTTGTTGCGTTAAGCGTAGTTCCTTTGTTGTATGATTGGACCTACACATCATTAGATATAATGAATTTTTCAAAGCATAGTGTTCCAAAGCATCCAGTAACAATCGACAAGTAAATGATCCTGGCATAAAAAACATTTAATGTAATGAAGCATTGTGTATAATAGAGATATCCAGTGAGCATGAGAAAAGAATCATCTTTCTGCATAAAATCCAGCATAGGTACAAGGATCGACATAAAGCTCTTGGGCCAATTTTCAGCTTCTTTTCTGATGAAAAATACTTTGCAAGCCACACCATCTCTTCTAAGACAAGATCCCAATGTGTGGTTGAACATAATGATAGTGTACTGCCCCCTCCCTATCGTGTTGAAGTTTTCTACTGATGCAAAACTCAAGAAAGTTCATCATTCATTGCATAAGAAATTGCATTGTGAGCCACGTGTCCATATGTAAAGCTGAAAAAGAGGTTATAAAATCTTTGTGTTTACAGCTGAAGGATATGATTGAAAATAACTTCCATCAAAAATATAAATAGGCAATGTGGGCACCTTTTTAAAATTGAGTCTTAATGATTTGCACGGATTGTTATCTCCATAGGAAGCTTGACGTATTTACCCAAGCATGTTGACTCCTTCAAATCTAGAGATGGAAACATTATCCAGGTTGTATGGCTTAATAATCTTAATAGTAGAACAGAACTAAAATGTTTTGGCGATGAATCTGTAAAACTTCATCTCAAGACACACTCATTCTATATAAGCATTCTTATTTTGCTTGCTTAACATCGGGTCCATGCAAAGATTGTTCTTGCAGTTTACAACATCAAAATTGTAGTTGAACAAAAAGATTGAACTGATCACCCTTCGTGTCTGGAAGAATACTGCAAATAATTCATCATGAAAATGCTTAAAAATCAGTGCATGACACTTGTCTCCCATGCCTAGGGTTCTCGTCCACCAACCTGACATAGAGACCCATATTAATAAAGTCCCAATACTCAAGTTTGTTGATGGTCTTTATAGGTCAGTTTGTGCCAAAATACAAGCACACTTCATTCCCTAATATCATCCCAAGCAGCAAAAGCAAACGACGAGCCAACTTGTCGGCAAGTTTCTTATTGGCTCATTCCTATGCCCACCCAAACTCAACAAAGATAGAGAACAAAAGTGCAGCCGAAAAACAGTTATATGAAGATGTTGATTGGATTATTCTCTTAAATCTCTCAATCACACGTCTATTGTTATCATCAACCTTAGATATAAGAGCCAGGGGTGCGTGTGACAACTAGTTTGGTCAATGTTCTAAAATTTTCAAAGACAAAATTACACCAACCGATCATGATTGTAAGAATTGACAATATCAACAATGCACAAAAATCCAGAGAAGATGTGAAAAGAAGTGGGCTCATCAAATCTCTATTCATTAATGGCATCGACTTTGGAACAAAACTTAATCATTTAATGGTGAAATGATCGATCACTTCAAGATCTCGATTGATTGAACATGCATAATATATGACACAGTTCGATACGATACTTCTGATTTCAGATGTATGCCAGAGACCCACAATTTTTTTGTTCTTCTCATCTCTCTCAGATGCCACATCATGTAAAACAATAAACAACCGATTAATTTCAAATCTGAAAGCATATATGATCATCTTAAAGTGTGATTGGAGGGATGCATACTATTTGTTTACTAATATAGGATGATGCGTTGGATCAAATGAATAAAACTGTGTTGCCAATAATAGGCAAGCCAAATAATCATCATTTTTTAAGAAGTTGGTTTTGATTTGATTTGAAAGAATTTGTTTAGATGAGTTGGATGATCGAAAACTAAACTACACAGATATAGGCAGTTGAAACTATTACGAAGAATCATTCAAGAAAGCACTTTAACCTATTCACATGCATAGTTGCATTTTAACTTGATTTTCTTGTTGCATTACAAAAGATTAATCTGTTGGTCAAAGTTCTCCCTACAACTATCTATGGGATGAGTGCGTCACCACTTATTTTAAATTTAGATGGTGATTTTTTAAGATGGTGCTTGCCAAGCTAACACAACGAGGTATTTGTGACAGATAGATTGGTCTAATACGCATTAGGTCACATTCCCTTATATTAAAATAAGAACCATAAAAACTATGATTCATATATGATGTGCAGGTTTAAGTCAATGGCAATTTTTGTGTGCAGGGTTAATTTCCATGTCGAAGCCCATTCTGTGATCATCAAAATTCACAGTATTGTTGTGATTCAAGACAAGGAATGAGATAGAAGATTATTGCAGTTGTAGCAACGACGCCAAAATGTTAGGCGGAAATATTGTCGTTTTAATTCCGTTGTAGTACTTGCCCAAGTATTGTTTTATTGTTTGCAGATGTGCAAATGTATTCAATCACTGTTACAGCAAAAATGCCATTGTTTTAGCAAGTAAAATTTTGTTGTAACAGCATGTAAAATGTCATTCTACCAACATGTAAAATTTTCGTTCTATCAGCATGTAAAATTTTCACTGTATCAACATGTAAAATTTGTTTTGTTTTTATTCGTTAAAATTTGTTTTTTATGGTGTTTATTTGCAGGTCAAAGGATGGACGCAAAAACATTCATTCCTGAAATCAAAATCATCCCTATTTTCTGATCAGTGTTTTATTCATTATCCTACCTACTCTATGCTAATTGGAAATTAAATATTAGTTACGTGTAGTCAAACAACCAATGTATCCAAGCACGCAACAGTAACAACAATATGTTTAGTGGCAATTTTTTGAATGAAAAATAGAATTTTACAAGAATGAATGAATCTAGTTGTTGTAACTGTAAATTAACAAAATTAAAAGAAAAATTAAAAGAATCTAACCTGGTATTCGCTTGAAACCATTGTTTGATATAGCTTTCATAGACATGATTTCCCTCACTGAAATCATGTTGCAGCTCCTCATTGTCCTCCTCAAGTTTCTCAAATGTTGATTCCTCGTTCGTTTCTGGAGGAGTATTTAAGTTCTGGGCTGCTGTCAAGATATCCTCTTCCTAATAAGAAGAAATCCTATCTTTCACAAGGATCTGAGTGATTTGTTCCAAGATGACACTCATAGTTAAATCATATTGAAAAAGGGGTTCTTACAACACCCAAATAAAAATAAAAAATAAAAAAACTGAAAATCACACTTGTTGAAACACATGAAACCTCTTCACAGTTAGAAAAATTGAAATTGCAGAAATTGAAACACTCCCTACATGCCCTTACCCATATGTCACCTTAGAGTTAGGAGCATGACTAATCACACTTGCATAAAAATTCAAACTAAACTTCAATCCATTGTGCTTCCCTAACAACGACGCCAAAATGTTAGGCAGAAATATTATTGTTTTAATTACGTTGTAGTACTTGCCCAACTATTTAATTTGTCAATCCCAGTTTCATAGGCTTACGAATCACACACACTATATATGCAGGACTGAAGTAGAAGTAATCTAATCTAAATTGCTGAAATGAAATTGATCTAGGAAAGCATTGAAAGACTAACTAGGAAAGCAGAAAATTAATCTAGGAAAGCAATACAGCATGTGAAGAGTTGAATGACAAAAGACATATGTGAGCTCACACAATAATGCTATCTCAAATTACATTACAAGAATCAAATGACAAATCATGAAAGAATGACAAATGAAAGAATACAAATCAAAGCTAAGAATCCCCTTCTAAGACGTCAAGCTAATCTAAATCTAATCTCTCGTCTCCCTAACTCCTTAACTCCTCCAAATGAAGAGAGAACACTCTCTTTTATACATGATAGTCTTGAAGATAAGATAAGGTTCTCATAATTACAAATCCACTATTCTCTCAACCACTTTCCTATTATTACAATATATGATCCCTTCAAATCCTCCACACATCTCTCACAAATCTTGGATAAGATATGCCATCAAAATCTCCATGATCTTCTCCTTTGAATATGCTTGAATGATTGTCCCAAATATTCTTCAAATCTTCAAAGCTTGAAGATGAAATTCGAATTTGAGGCTAGGTGGTAATATTTGACTTTGTTGAAATGTTCAAATATACTAGTACACATCATAAAATTCATCCATCCTTGAGATATAATGAAAATATGTTAATTTATAATATTTAATCACAAATTCACTTATAATACTAAAATGGATAAATTGGAAAATAATAATGTGAAACCCAAATGTATTTATGAAGATGGTATGATGGAAGGTTAATGGGACGATGAAATGTAAGGATTAGTGAAGGGAAAGGTGGATGAAAATATGACATTTCTGAGTCCCAACACTTACCACACTTACTTTTGTCCTGAAGCTTGCTCTCCCACTGTACAAGAGTGGTGCCTTCCAACCAAAGAGAAGCTAGTTTCACTACTTCCTCTTCATCAATATGTTGGACAAGACAATACACTTCAACCTGTCGGATCCAATTATCTAGATTTTCAGGATTAACATCTCCATTAAACATAGGTAAAGAAAATTTTACATCAAGATTTAATAATGGTTTCTTAAAAGAGACTTTATGGATAGAATGATGAGAATGATGAGAATGCTCAAAGGGAGAAGAACTATAAATCAAAGGTGAAGAGGGAGGCTCAGGAGGATCTCCTCGAGCCCCTTGGTTTATCGAAGCATCATCATCTACATGTGCTTCCTTTTTCTTCTGTTTCTTCTTCATCCTCTTCTCGTAATCTCTATACATTCGCTTGCCCATTTCTGATATGCGATAAAATAACATGTGAAAGTTTTTCTCCTATTCATCACGCTTGTTCTCTTCTTCCATTTTCTTCCTTTTGGATACACGACCAACTTCGGGATTGAAAGTCTTTAGAGTTACTTCACCCTGCTTATGTTTGGACCTAGTTAGCATTCACACTCAACAATTCAAGTCAAAGATGGTTTCTTTGATACTAACATGATTTAGGATATTTTCATCATGACTTATAAAGAATTGTATTAAATGAGAATAAATTAAAGTGCACCATTAAAGAAGGGAAAAATTAAAAATGAAGAGACATAAGCATTGGAACTGAACACAAAACTTGATAATGAAGTTCATCTCTGTTGGAATACGTCTTTGGGTCCTGCTCTCAAATGGTTAGGTTCTTTCATTAACTCAACAAAATAATTTGGGAAATACATGAATATACATCATTCCATAATCAAGTTGCAAAAATAATGCTCAGATCATAAAACAAACATCACCATTGGATTTGTGGTGTCGAATTACCCAATAATGATTGTCTCCATGCTCTGATCTAACTCTAGCACTCTCAGGCCCAAGAGAAACTCTATCTCGGTTTAAGTGCCCTCCGCAACCTGCAATTATGAAAAATTATGCCTCGTAATCCATGCCCATGGTCATACGGTATGGTCGCACCTCCTCTGGCTCCGGGAGGATTTGCAATTTTTAAATAATGGAACTCGCAGATAGTACCAAGCGACATCGGTGGCGCATTGGTTATGGCAGAGTTACTAGAGCATTGGGTAAGGCGAATGTTTTGGGGTCGAACCCTCCGGGCTCCATTTTGGGTGTTGGATATATATATATATATATATTATTTGATATGATTGTTGGCTACTCCGCTAACTTTATCAATTCCACTATCTAAATTCCACCATTGGCTAATATTGGCATGGTACTCCAGATTTGGCAGACCCACCATATCCTTTTTAAAACCAAATTTGTTCACGGGTCAACATTGAACAATTCTCTAGCTGCCACGTGTCACCCCATGATTGGGCCATGTGGTGGCCACTGATATGCCCACCCATATGCTGACATGCTTCCCAGTCATTTCATATTGACACATGGAGCTTCTATATGGTGCCAAATGGCGTCTCCTAGGGGTGCCATGTGACACTTTTCTATTGCTCCACATGGAACCCTAAAAATTCCAATGGTGGGTGACACGTGGAAGCCTCTGGTGCTACCACATGGCATGTTGATGTCAGCATCCTGTAGGATGACATCACCCTTCCCTATCAATTGTTGACATCAACAGTAGGGATGATGATGTGTCCCTTGCTGACTGGCCCTACTTGACCACAACTTTGACCATGAATATCTTTCAAACCGTAAATCTGTTTGACGAGTTGTTTGTGTCGTTAGAAATCTTGTGATGCGCTCTTTGAGATCATGCCATTTTCACTGAGGCTTTGGCACTTTGAATTTTTTTCCCTTTCTCTGTCTGTTGGAGCCATTATGAGCGTTCAGAGTTGCCTCTGTGAGTTATGATTTATTCTTAGCCTTCTTTGGATCCTTTTTGGATAAACAGTTCATCCATAGAAGTACTTGTAAGGATGACTCTCGAATTTATTACTAAAATAAAATGCATCTCCTGTTCTTTCTTGACTTCATTCAAGAGTTCCTTCCCACTCATGAGAAGTATGCTTGGGCTAGATTTTTCCTTTACTTTATTATCCTCCATTGGTAGTAACATATGTTTACAACCATTCTTCTCAAGGGTGTAAGTTTTTTTTTTCCCATCATGTATGACATTTCTGTCAAACTTCCACAGTCTTCCTAATAGAACATGAAAAACTTCCATGCGTATTACATCACAAAAAATCTCATCGCTATAACCATCTATCTTAAATTCAACATTGAACTATCGACTTACCATGACTTGGTGTCCTTTTTGCATCCACGATACCTTGTATGGGTTAGAATGTGAAGTTGTCTCCATCTCCATATTTTCCACCATTTCTATCGATACTAGATTATCAGTGCTCCCACTATCTATGATCACCTTGCATACCCTATCCTTGGTATTGCAAGCAGTCTTGAACAAATTCTTTCTTTGAACTAGCTCTTTTTCTTCTTTCTCTGGTTTTAAGAGAACTCTCCTCATCATGAGGGACTTCTCATCTTCTTCTTCTTCTGCATCCACATTCCTTCTTTCAGCTTCAGAAATGTGAGCTTCTCCACCTCCTTCTTTCTTATTCCTCTCAGGACATTCCTAAGAAATATTCTCTATCTTTTCACAAGCATAGCATTTCACTTCTCCTCCTTCGCCTCTTCCTCTTCCTCAAGAAAAAGAGTTTCCACCACCATATTTTCCACCACTAGAACTTCCTCCTCTTTCTGTATGAATGTGATACCTCCCTACTTCAGGTTTAGATTTCTGTAACTTCTCTCAGACAGTTCCTTTTCCTCTGCTTGGACTCTTTCCTCTGTTTCACTGGCTTTATTTTCTGTCCAAATTCTCCTCTTCTTTTAGTGTTGCATGATAAACATATTCCACCTTTATAATTGTCATCATACTAATTTCCTCCTGAAATTCATATCCGAGGCCATTAATATACCTAGAAACTTTTTCCTCATCGCTTTCTCGATGTCCTGCTCTGATGTTCAATCTGTAAAATTATTCAATGTATTCTTTCACTAACAAGTCCTTTTGTAACAAGTTTTGTAATCTCCTAAACATATTGATATGATTGTATTTGGGTATGAACTTAGCTTTCAATTTAGCTACCATCCTATCCTAATTTTTTATCTTTTGGTTACCTTTGTGCCTTTTTTCAGCTTGCAATTCATCCCACCATAGTAATGAATGTCCCCGCAATCTGGTAATAAAATGCTTCACCTTATTCTCATCCTTTATTTCTTCATAATCAAAGTAATTTTATAAGGCCCTTATCCAATCCAACAACTCCTCAACATCCAAGTTTCCTTCATACATCGGGACTTCCATTTTTTTTTTGGATCCCATTTTTACAACCGCTTTCAACAAGCATTCCTCTACAATGTATGCTTCTGCAACTTCTTCAATTTCCATTTATTCACTCTCAGAT
The DNA here is from genome assembly GCA_009831015.1 of Picea engelmannii. NCBI lineage: Eukaryota > Viridiplantae > Streptophyta > Pinopsida > Pinales > Pinaceae > Picea > Picea engelmannii. Next base: position 114,617 of record ML791511.1, on the reverse strand, counting down.
TCGCTAATGTCACCAAAGTCAGGTTCTCTTCTCTGTGTTGTCTCGATTACATCCAATCTCACACAGAGTTGCCTCATTTCACGTTCCATGGCTATATTTTCTACAGGTCTCTCTACACATCTTCTGGGAAATATGATTTTAAACCTTCCTTCACACAAAGCTTAAATTAGAGCTCTGATACCACTTGATGTATACGCCACCCTCTCCTAGGGTCCTTGTAACTTCTTGGTCTAGGATCATTGTAGTCGGGAGCTTAAATTAGCTCATGGGCTCCCTCAGAGCCCAAAATTTCAATACACAGGTCCTTAAAATTTCTTCCTCAATGAAAATTTTCTTTTTCGGGAGTCCCCGAGCACTAGAAGAGCTTCCCTGGAGACCGAGGGCCAAAACCGTGGGCCAAACATTCAATCCTCGAAAATTTTGGGACTTTAGGACTTTTTATCCTTTTTGTCTCCCAAGACAAAATATGTGAACTATAGAACACTATGTTAGAAAAACAGGACCACGGAGCAATAAAATAAAACAAATGCGGAAACAAAACATAGAAGATACACAATACAAGAGAGACACGGATTTACATGGTTCACCCAGTGTGGGCTACGTCCACCAGAGAAATTGCCAGGTCCTTTCTTTATTATTATCCAGCAAATGAAGGGATACAACCTACAGCAAAACCCGTTGTAACTTCCTCTTCTTTCTCTCACAGTCTCCTCTCTCATAATACAATACTCGCAAAACATATGTAGTTGCAATACATTTCCCTCATAAAAGAGGGTTTCCTTCTAGGAAAAAAAAACCCCAACATAATCTCTATCGTTAGATTTGCGACCTTATAATGAACGGTCTAGATTTACAATGAAATTACAATATACTTTTACAAGGAAATTTTTTCTTCAGGGGCTTCGCCCCTGAACCCCCGCTGGGGGCCCACTTGCCCCTAGACCCCCCATACCCCGCAGAGGGGGTACCCCCCTCTGCACTCCCCCACATGGAAGAGTGTACATACTTCTGTGGTGTAAATACTTCATGGGGTATAAACACGGCTGAAAGTAAAACACCTCTAAATCAGGAAGATAATCAAGCTCCACAACCAACAAACTAGGTGTAAATATCAATGTCGTTCAGCAAATATCGAGATCGACGACTCAAATTACATTTTCCGGGCTTCAACAATTTCTTCACAACACATTTTCCACAAATCTCCTAGATCGCCAAAATGTTGAAGGGTCTTCTCCTTCCTCCACGTGTCCCCTTCTTGATCGGCAGATAGGATTCCTTTCAAGACTGTGGGGATTTTAATACTACCTACATGACAATTCAATTTCACTGAAGTGCCACATCCCCAAACTACGAGATCTTCTGCCACGTGTACTTTTCCAACAAATGACTAGATTTGACTATGGCCTTTGATACTTCGTGACCTCATAGCATTGCCCTATGTTTCCTCTGAAGTGTCGGACCTCTCAATATGATGCCATGTGTCCTTCCTCTGATCAATGGTCCTGATCAACTCTAGGCTTCGGGACTTCGGAGAGATTGACCTCCTCTTCCTTCCATTCTTCTGGAGTATTGATCCTCCGAATATTCTAATCTGATGATGTGTGTCCTCTCCAATGGATAGCCCAGATGAACTCCAGGGCTTTAGGACTTTGGGGTTCCTCCACTCCTAACATCTTCCAGAGTGTTAGTCCACCGAAGTACACGATCTTCTGACACATGTCCTCGAGCTTTGGATGGCTATGAATAACTCCACATGCCAAATCTCTTGAATGTCTGAGGTCTAAAGGACTTCACCGATTAACCCTCATACAAATCCTCTTGATCCAATGGTTTTCCATCCTCCTGCACACTCCTTAATGGATCTCAACCGTCGATTTCCATTCTTCAATAACTTGTCCTTTGAACTCGATCCACGACTTCCCCGAATGTGCGAAGTCTCAACAAATCACAGGGTTAAACCCTGCATTGCTTATCTATATACAAGGGTGATGAAAGACCCTAGATCCTCCCAAACAGAACTCAACCGTTCGACTCTTAAAGAAATGAATCTTCCCCTCCTTAAATATTTTGACTATTACCCTTCCTGAGATTGACTACACAAGATAAATAGGATCTTTGGCACCCTCTTTTGCACTCCTCTAGCACTTTAAAGATCTTGACTTAGAAATTTTCTAAATCCCTCTTATGGAAATATTGTATGCGCTATCTCTTTTGATCTTTGTTCCTATGAGGTTTATAGACCTTAGGCACACTCCTTGCATCCCTGGAACTTCCAATGAGTTTCAAAATTAGATATTTTTGAGAAAATTTCCTCACACACTCCTTGCGTTCATCTCCTATGAAACTTCTTCAACACTTAAACAAATTGTTTGCCTGATGCACTCCTTGCACAAGTCTTCTCCAATATTTGTTCTCCACTGAGAAACTGTGCACTCTTTTCACTTCAACTAAAAAACTATGCACTTCTTGAACTTCAACTGAAAAATTGTGCACTCCTTGCACTTCCACTGTAAATTCACATTATCTCTTCTAAGATTTTGAGTCTATCTTGACTTGGCCTACTCACTCCTTGCGGGCACTATGCACTCCTTGCACTAGGAATATCAAAAGAGAAACAAATTAACATTACAAAAACATCAAAGGTTTCCACACTTAACCATGAAAAACATATCCATCCATAAAATATACATAAACAAATAAAACGTAGAGATCATAATGAAACATCACATGTACTAAAATAATTCAGATAAGCACAACACCATACATTTGGAATCAAGCCTCTCTACTTGTATTGGTTTAGTAAAATATGTAGATGGAATCATACAACTCTCTATAAATATTCATAAGCTTTAACCACTCTTTCAGCAACAATAACAATAACAATCAGCAGGTGCATTGGGCATTAAATACATATATTTATATATGGAGAGGCTTCTCGAGCCTTCCCTCCAAACTACCTTAGGTTTATCCTATCATAGTTAATACATTCATCTACTAAGGACTATTACATTGAATGGAAATTATATTTATATATGAGTCGATACTTAGTATATGTACAACCTTATCTGATAATTAAAACGATCACAACCTCAACGGCCTTATGTGATGGCGCTTACCTCAAAATATTAAAAATATTAAATCACAATCCTTTCAAAATAGAAATACGTGCTCTCCTCAGAATTCAAAAACACGTCAAATATGCACGTTGGGTTTTGATTTCTTCTCAACCTGACCTCTTTAAGAGTTGATGATGATGCTCTTGAATCAGGTTGAAACACTGGACCAGTATGGGTCGAAACTTTTGGACAGGGAATTATGGGTAAAAGTGAATATTTCCTTGTGATATCAAACCTTAGGAGAGATAGTCTTATAGAGATAGTGCAGAATCCAAAACATCATGTAGACATAGGTCGTTTGTAAAGGATTGTAGAATTGTGACCGTTCTCTTTTGAATTCAGGAGCAATCACCACTATGGAATCAAGGATTTTTGGATCTTTATATCGGAAGGAAAGTGAATGAAAACCGTCAAATAAAGGTGAAACTAGAGGTTGGGAGAGATTAAGTCACATTCGTCAGATCGAACCTATCAATCAAAAGTCATTGATTGAAGCTGAGAAGAAGATGGAAAACTCTGAAACTTCGTCTCTTCGACAATTTTTGGGTTATAGGGAAAAAGCATGAAAAAGGTTGAAGTCGCAAAGTTTCGTCATCTGTCCAATATGATAGGAGGCTCGGGTGAAATATAAGTCATTAGTCAAGGTCCTATGGTGTTGACCACTTCAGGAAGTTTAACTCTGGGAGAATCGAACCCTCTTAAAATTGTCATAACCCACAGTCCAAAGTGATGAAGTCCCGAAGTCCCGTCAACCATTAGATCGAGAGAAGGACTTTGGAAGTAATGTTGACCATCGGATCTAGCATTGGTGGAAGCATAGAAAAGTTTTGGAACTTCATAGCTTCACCACTCCAACAATTACTGGAGAATGGGAAAATCCCTGAAGTGTCGAAACCACGAAGTGTAAAGACTTCGTCATGAAATCTCGTAGGCCATCAGATATGGATTAGATAATGTGGATCATCCATTTCATGGATGAGGTGTCATATCCAATGTGGAATGGGTACCATGTGGGGAAACGTGTCACCTAGATTCAGTACCTTTTGGACCCTAACCTGATCATTTTTACTGACACGTGACATGCATTCCATGGGTTCACGTCACCATGGGTAACATCAACATGCCATGTCATCTCTAATAATATGGCCTCTGGGGCTGTCCAATGTCTCTACCAGTGAAAGTTTCGAAGACCGAAGTCGCAAATTCATGCAGACCGTCGATCGAAGATCCCTTTGGGACTTTTCTCAATCGTTAGATCATGTAGTGGAAGGAGGGCGCAAGCACTTCGATATTTATCACTATGGGGGAGTTGAGCGACTTGGGAGTTGTAATGTCTCAGAGTCCTAGAGTGGCGAAGTCCTGAAATGAATAAGGATTGTCCATCCCAACTCTTTATTAAGCCATATCCATTGGGTCAAAAGTGGAAGAATAGGGTAAGAGCTTCAATGAGTATCACTTTGGGGGAGTTCAGAGAGTTGAGAGTTTTAATGTTCTAGATTCCTGGAGAGCCAAAGACCCAAATTGATAAAGGTCATCCATCTCAATGTCTGATTAACTCATGATCGTCGATCTCGTTGAAGACTCCAAAGGGGTTAGGACCGTCCATTTGATAAGAGATAAAATCTAGACCATCTGATCTGCTAAGTAGAGTTATTGGAAGGGATTTGTTGAAGTTTAGCTCCAAGAGAAATTGAATATTGAAAGGGAGGAATGGTTGAAGTCCAGAGGACTTGGTCCCAACGTCGATCTCATTAAATGGTAACGGGTGTCAATTCGAGGAGAAAAAGGATCTGAAAATAACCAATCCCTTGAACATTGTGTTCGAGCAAGATCTTGTGTAGAATAATACAAAGGAAGGCATTAAAGAATGAATAAGCCCGTGGTTTCGAGCCATGGTCACATGGAAAGTGGTTTGAAGGAAGCGTATGTGCATAATTCAAATTTTGTACCAGCTAAAGTATAACATGGAATCATTATAATTTGGAGAATGATAATATATTATTCATGAATTGAGAAGAAAAATGACTTGCATCATTGTTGGATTTTTTTTTTAATATCCATAATTCTAACAAAATGGTTGCTTTCACATTTTGAAGAATTAAGGGGGTGTAAACATATCAATTTAGAATGTATATTCAAGAAATGGGAGAAGGAGAGGGAGATTCTAGCCATAATGTCAGAATATAAGTGTTGGTAATGCAAAGACAGAATCCAACGGACACCTAGCCAGAGGGGAGAAATAAATGTTGATAGAGACTGTGAGAAGCCTGGAAATAGAAGTGTAGAGTTACAAAGTAGAAAATGAGAGACTGATAAGAGAACAAAATCATATAAATTCTCAAGTGATGAAAATATTAAAATAGTTGCAGAGGCAAACAAAGAATGGATCAAACTCAAAATAGGTGGAAGAGGGAAGATGTCATGAAAGAAAAGATGACTGCAGAAAAACTGGTTATTCAATAAGTTCTAGAAGAACTCATAGAAATCACTCACCTCCCTATTCAGCAAGGAAATTTTATGCATCTGAATATTCCATAAGTAGTTAAAAGGTGTCTCCTATTAGGAACAAAAGAAGAAAACTTGAATTGGATAGTTTCCAAGGAGAGTTGAGGAAGCTTAATCCACCATCCTTTGATGGTGAAAGAGAAAGTGAAGATGATTTTGAGGCATGGTTTCTTGGACTTGGGAGGTATTTTCAATTGCATAACTACTCATCAAACCTAGAAGATATAATTGCCACATACCATTTACATGGGAAAGTTTCTATGTGGTGGGATCATCTGAAGCATGTTGAGCACATTAATGAAAATAGGATCACTTGGAAGCAGTTCAAGAAATATTTTCAAAAGGAGTACCTTTCAAAGCACTTCTTTGACAAGAAAATGCAGGAGTTCTTTGAACTTAGTCTAGGAAGCATGACCATGGCAGAGTATGAAAGGAAGTTATTGGGGCTGCTAAATTATGTGGGATTTATAAAAGATGAGAAGGTGAAAGTACATAGGTTTTTGAGTGGAATTTCATCCTTTTATAAAGAAAAAATTCAATATGATGAACCCAGGACTTTTACTAAGGCCATCAAGAAGGCTAAGTACCTGTATGAGCAAGGAAAGGGCAGAGAATCCATGCAGAAATATTGGAAGGATAAGAACACGGAGAAATCTTATCAAAGGAGGAAGGGATTTAAAACTCCATTCAATAGAAATATCCCAAATAAAAATCATCAAGACCAGTATGCTAAGGATGAATCCAAGAGAGAAGACTCCTTGGGAAAAAGGGGAATACCACCAATCCAATGTTGGGGATGCAGAGAAGATCAATTGTACAAGGATTTCCCTCATGGAAAGGACGAAGTGAAGACCATGCACAACATCCAAGGGGATACAACCGTAGAAGACATGGGAATAATTTATGCATACTTATATGATCGACAAGAAGAGTACCAACACAATATGATCGATGTGGAAGGTAATATCATTAATCAACTTTTTGTTATTTTAATTGATTCAGGAGCCAGTCATTGTTACATTTATCTTAAAATAGTGGATAGATTATGTTTGGAGAAAAGTGAGATTGAAAAATCAAGTTTGGTTCAGCTATCCACTGGAACCAAAAGGAGAATCCATGATATGGTCATAGGTTGTTCCATAATGGTGTGAATACTAATTTTGATATAAATATTATACCATTTGGATCTTATGAGATTCTAATTGGAATGAATTGGTTAGAAAATCATCATGCTATCCTATATTTTCATAACAAGAAATTTACATGTCTCGATGAAAAAGGAAAACAAAGCACTGTGAAAAGAGTTCCAAGACCCATCTCTATAAGGGAGATTTCAGCCTTACAATTGAAGAGATGTTTCATTAAAGGATGTCAATTGTATGCAGCCCATGTGTAGGATCCAGAAAATACAAAGGGGCCAAGCCTTGAAGAATTTTCGGTACTATAAGAATTTGAATATGTATTCCAAGAAATACCAAGGTTTCCACCAAAGAGGGAGATAGATTTATCTATTGATTTAGTGCAAGGAGATGCCCCGGTATCAAAAAAACCTTACAGAATGAGTACACCAAAATTAAAATAATTACAAATGAAGTTGGAAGAATTGTTGAAGAAAGGGTACATATGGCCAAGTGTTTCACCTTGGGGAGCACTAGTACTTTTTGTGAAAAATAAGGATGGAAACTTGAGGTTGTGTGTTGACGTTCGATAGCTGAATAAATCCACTGTAAAGAACAACTACCATCTATCCATAATTGATTACCTCTTTGATCAGCTAAGAGGGGAAAATATATTTTCAAATATAGCCTTGAGATTAGGGTACCATCAGGTAAGAATCAAGGAAGAAGACATCAATAAGACATCCTTTAGAACTAGGTATGGGCATTATGAATTTGTAGTGGTGCCATTTGGACTGTCCAATGCACCAGTTGTCTTTATGTGCTTAATGAATGGCATATTCATAAATTACTTGGATAGGTTTGTCAAAGTATTACTGGACGACATACTTGTCTATTCTAAGTTAGAGGAAGAGCATGAACATCACCTAAGATTGGAATTGCAAGTGTTGAGGGGACATCAGTTGTATTCCAAGCTTAGTAAGTGTTGTTTTTACCAAGAACAGATCCATTACTTGGGGCACATTATTTCAGAACAAGGTATACCAGCGGATCCAGAGAAGATTGAATCCATTAAAAGATGGCCAGCACCCAGGAATGTTTTAGAATTCATATATTTTATGGGATTAGCTAGTTACTACAAAGTATTTATAGTGGGGTTCTCTAAGATTGATCATCCTATTACTTTTTTTCAAAATTAGAGAATTAAATTTGAATGGACACCTGAGTGTGAAGAGAACTTTAATTTGTTGAAAGAATTACTTACTGGTGCACCTGTTTTAAAGATTGTTGACCCAAATGACAGTTTTGTGGTATGTACAGATGCATGCAAGGAAGGACTTGGTGGAGTCCTCACTCAAAATAGACATGCCATTGGTTATGAGTCCAGAAATCTTAAAGAAAATGAGAGGAACTATGCCACACACGACTTAGAACTTGTTTCCATTGTTCACGCATTGAAGATGTGGAGACATTATCTCATGGGGAATAGATTTGAATTAAGAACAGACCACAGTGGTTTGAAATATATTTTTGAACAACCAACTTTGAATGCCAGGAAAACGAGATGGCTGGAATTTTTAAGTGAATGTGATTTTGACATCAAGAATATCAAAGGAAAAGAAAATAAAGTTGAATATGCACTTAGTATAAGAGTACATCTCATGCATGCTACAGTTGTTAGTATGCATTAGTCATATTTAAAGAGAAGAATTTTAGATGTTGTTGTCACATATCAACATTACCTACAGGTAAAATAAAGCTTACAACAAGGAAATGTACAATAGAAAATTGAAGAATATCAGATGAAGGAAGATGGATTACTGATGCACAAAAATAGAATTTATGTCCCTAGTTCCAAAGAACTTAGGAATTTGGTATTAAAAGAAATGCATAATGTTCCATATGCTAGACATCCCGGTTACCAGAAAACAATTGCAGTAGTAAGAAGTCAATTCTTTTGGCCAGGAATGAAAAAAAGATGGCGTTGATTACAATGCAAGATGTATAGAATGTCAAAGAGTGAAGGCTTAGCATAGGCACCCAACGGGTTTGCAACAACCATTACCAATTCCAGAGAAGAAGTGGGAAGTTGTAACCATTGATTTTATAACTAAATTTCCCAGGACAACAAGACAACATGATTCAATCATGGTCGTGGTTGATAAATTTACAAAGGATGCTCATTTTATTCCTATAAAAACGACTCATACAACAGCTAATATTGCAGAAATTTACATGAGGGAGATTTCTAGGTTGCATGGGATACCTAAGACAATTGTCTCAGACAGAGCTACAAAGTTTACTTCAAATTTCTGGAGGGGATTATTTAAAGGATTTGGTACAAATCTGAACTTTAGCACAACATACCATCCAAAATTAGATGGGAAGACAGAGAGAGTCAACCAAGTAATTGAAGACATGTTGAGAATGTATGTGATGGATAATCCATCTAAGTGGGAAGATTACTTTCACTTGGTTGAGTTTGCCTATAATAATGGGTATCGAGATTCATTAAAAATGATCCCATTGGAAGCGTTGTATGGTAGGAAACACAATACTCCAGTGAGTTGGGACAACCCAACAAACAGAGTGGTACTTGGGCCAAAATTACTCAAGGATATGGAAGACCAGATGGTTAGAATTAAGAATAATTTAAAGGCAGCTCAAGATAGATAGAAAATTTATGCAGATAAGAACAAAAAAACTAGAGATTTTAAAGTGGGGGAGCATGTTCTTTTAAAATTGAAGCCCAAGAAGAGAACTTTGAATTTGGGTAGTTGTACAAAGATACCAGCTAGATTTTGTGGTCCATTTGATATTTTGGACAGAATAGGGCTAGTTGCATACATGCTTGCATTGCCTGCTTCCATGAATGGGCATACTGTATTTCATGTCTCGTTGATAAAATAATATGTACATTATCCTAACCATGTTATTGATTGGCATTTGATTCAGGTAGCCACAGAGGGAGACTTTCAGGTCCAGCCAATGCGAATATTTGACAGAAAAGTTAAAATGCTCTGGAATCAATTTATAGAGTTGGAAAAAGTCCAGTGGACTTGCTACAATCTTGAAGATGCTACTTGGGAGAATGAATATGACATGCAGGAAAAGTACCCGCAAATTTTGAAATTTTCTTTTTTATATGCACTGAGGATAATGCCAAAATAAGTTGGAGGGGATGTAACACCCCTGGTTTTGAGCCTCGTATTAAATAATGTATTTTGTTAATCTATGAAAGGACAAAGTGCCCAAACAATTGAAAGAGGCCAGTGTGCCTAGGAAATGTAATGGTTAGATCATTATTAATAATAAATACATTGATGGATGCTAGACGGAAAAGGACAAGAGTTATAGGGGATATGATTCCACAAGAGAGGGGCTTTGAGGGGCTAAGTATTTATTTTGTATTTTATTTACACATTTTTGTTTTAATGGAGAATAACAGTTACATGAGATTCTTGGGGAGGAGGCCAAGTGGTTCCTTAATTCCAAGAATTACATAAATCCATATTTGGTATGTTGTGTGGGTTGTTTCTTCTTCACTCATTCACTCACTCACTCATTGTTGATTGTCACACCTTTCGTTATGTTCTCACTCCACTCATTCTTTCACCCACTCGTCTTTCCTCATTCGTGTTTTTCTTGGGAAGGGAGAACGAATATTTGGAGAGGAGTCATGGTTTTGTTGGTTGTAAAGACTGCTGGTGTATTCTAGCCATGAGTTAAGGCCTTCATGTATGAGTTTATTTGTCCCATATTCATGTTTTCTCACAACTGTGAATATTGAGAGTCTCAACATGGATATTCTTGACCAAATGGGATGTGACTCTGGAAGGAGAGGGAAACACTAAGGGACTGTGTGGCAGAGAAGGAGTTCCATTCTCTTGGTTTGTGTGGGATGGGTAGAAGAAAGATGGTGTACTTTGTCTTATTGTGGGTGCTGAAAATCATGTGAGAGCTTGAGTGCTGACCAGTTTGGGGAAGCAGAGTGACACTCTGGAATTGTCCTTGTTGATTCATAGCCATAGATTGAGGGTGACATTATTGTTGAGACTTGGAACAATGGTGTCTATGGTTGGGTGGAACATCCTTGGTCTACATCTAGTTGGTGATTTGTTTCATTAAATATAATTGCTCTCTATTATGGTTTCATTTACCTATGTATTTATTCCAATGTGTATTTATTTATCTATAAAATTTGTATCTATAATATGCATGCTTGATGGTTATTGTTGTGCATGACACATATCTCATTTATTTATGTTGTAGCAGGCATATTTAAATTTTCATGTGAATACTTCATGCATCTTTATTCATTAAAATTTGATCAGAAAGAGAAAGAAGTCCAGAAGTGGGATTGAAGTAGAGTAGCCTGGCCTGGGGGTGGCTGGGTACATTACAAGAGCATAGCTCTAAAAGTGTATTGTAACTATTTCTCGTCACTGAATAATACATTGAGATTTCTTTGGAGTGTGGGGTTTTTGTCCTAAAAGGGTTTTCCCTAGGAAATCGTGTCATTTAATAGTTTGTTGTTTCTTTCATTTGTTTGCAATTTTATGTTCTAATTTTCTACACATTCTTCTCTTATGGATTAGTGAAGGAAATGTATTTTTCACATCTTCTTCCTTTCGTTTGGTATCAAAGTCTGATCACCTCTTATCCAAGGTGTTAGGGACATGGTTTTTTAATCAAATCTTGGTTTGAGTGGGATCCTCTGTAGAATGAAAACTTGTTGCAAGAAAAGGACAACCACAACAAGACTTGAAATGGAGAGTGATATTGAAGCATATGGCTTTGTCTTGGAACATGCAAGGAGAAGCATGTATTTATGTGGAGATGGATAGATCTACCACTTGGATGCTTGGACCTCCCGAGATCGAGTAGAGATTTGATGAAACTATCAAATTTAAATCCTTCACATCTTAAGTGTAGAAATTTTAATACAAATTATGTATTGCCTAGATTCTCCTGATTTAACAATTATATGCCATTGTTAAATACATAATCGCTTCTACAAATATTGTTGTGGAATTTAAAACAGGATCGCCAATTGCAATATCAAGAAGAAAGATCATTCACATATAACATAGATGTTTTTTCAGGAAAGCATAAAGCCAAAAACCCCACTATCATATATTATGTATATCATGGATCATGAAACAATCTCATACAAAACTATAATCCAAGATATCTCAGTACAATACAATCGTCTCACACCATCATACAAAAATCAGCAAATACATGTGCCAATTCTCTACCTCCAGACAACCTGCCTCCTCTACGCAATCCCTGCAATGGGAAACCTGCAAATTAATTCAAATGCCTCTTGCCTAGGTTGCGAATTTCTCATGGGCACATCCACTATGTGTGTGATTGCATGAGTGCACTTCACTCAAATCACAACTAATAGCCAAACTGTCCCTTTCACTTGTTATCTCAACCAGGTCTCCATTGGATCTGAGATGCATGTAGTTAACAGTGGTAAATCTTTAGTTGCATGTGAGATCACTGATTGTGAATTAATTAATAATTAATTCACTAAACTCTCACTAGTGTAAGTTCAGTTACAACTAGTACAACTGATCTTAACTCACTTAACTGAGTTAAACTACTTCACAACTCACATAACTACACATCTAATTCTGTTGCAACTTCAAATAACTTAGTTACAACTAATTCGACTTGCATGTCCCACCAACCAACCTTTTAACTCGAATTTACTATAGCTAACTGATTTTCCACTTCAGTTAACTATTTCCAAGTGCTCATTGAGAATAGATTAATATTTATTATCCAACTATTATTAAGGGATAATAATAGTCGGCATACATCTATAAATAGAACATCATCTATAAATAGACTTCCACCTAAAAATAGCCTAAGGCTCCATCCTAGTGTAGGTTCATAATTTTCACTAGGATCTTCTTGTTGAATCTCAACACTCCCTCTCAACAAGAAAGGGATTATCCTTCACTCCAATCCTATCTCTATCATATTCAAATTTGCCCTTGGTGAGCACCTTCGTCAGAATGTCTTCATTCTGATATTCCGTAGAAATGTAGTGAAGCAACATGATCTTCTGTTGCACACAATCTCTGATATGATGATATCGGATATCTATATTATTAGATATATCATGAAACAAAGGATTAATAGAGAGTTTAATGCAACTTTGATTATCACAATGAATCACTTCCAGGTCTAAATGAGAACCAAACAAACCAACCAAGATCTTTCTCATCCAGATAGCCTCACATCCATCTTGACTTGTTTCCATGTATTCCGCTTCTACTGAAATGATTGCCATGGATCTTTGTTTCTTGTTGTACCAAGAAACAACTGTAGATTTGATACTAAAGATCCCCCGTGATGTGCTTTTTTCTGTCAGTTGGGCTACCCGCCCAATCTGCATCCATGAAGCCATGCAACTTCACCTCATCCATTTGTCTGTACCATAAGACATACTCATATGTGCCCCTCAGGTATATCAGGACATGCTTACCTGTCTTCCAAAATATCTTGGTAGGCTTAACCATCGCTTGACTCAGCTGGTTAACCGCATAGCAAATGTTTGGTCTCGTGTTCACTAAATACATTAGCTAACCCATTAACTGTCGATAGACAGTAGAATCCACTACCTCTCCAGAAGTAGCATATTCTTTCCTCTAGTTTCCTAGAAGAGGAGTATCCATGGGTTTGCATCCCTCCATGTGAAACTTACCCAGTATCTCATTTGTATACTTTCCTTGAGACACAAAAAGTTCACCATCTCGCTGCCATATTTCCAATCCAAGGAAATAATGAAGAAGGCCCAAATCCTTCATCTCGAACTCCTTTGCAAGGTCCTCCTTGCATGAGTGTATCAGTTGCTCATCACCAGTTAGTATTAAATCATTAACATAAATAACAATGATTAAAATCTTACCCTTGTATATCCATCTTGAACCTACCACTAATTTGTCGACCAGTCTTGGGACAATTTCCCATGCACTGTTTTTCACAATGGAGTCATACTCCTCCACCATTGCATCTACCCATGTGGGATCTTGCACTGCTTTCGGAAATAAAGATGGTTCAGTCACAATACATTTTCTCATGAGATCCATGTATCCAGTGAATCGATCAAGAGATTATCTCTGTCTGCGGTGTGAAGTAGGGGCTCCTACATTTTGTGCAGCATCTAGTCTCAATCTATCAGCTTCTATGGTGCGCTTTCTTCCATTTCTGATGGATGGCTCTGCATGAGTGGCTTCCTCCACTCCATGAACCTCCTCATGTGGTTGATCCACATCTTGAGACTCATCTTTTGGAACTAGCAGTTCCTCCTCTACATGCAAGTCTAGCTCCCTCTCAAGTGACAACCGCATGGCTTTCCCCTCATCGAATTTTATATCCCATTGCATAACAGTCATCTTACTGTTAGGAAAATACACATGATAATTATGGGGTGTCTGTGTGTACCCCACAAAAATCCCAACTTCAGCAGTCGGTTCCAGCTTCTTCGTGACATCCTTGGTCACATGCACATAAAAAAATGAGCCAAAAATCTTAAAATGAGAAACATCAGGTGTACTCATGCCAATTACTCTACGAGGACAATGGTTTTGCACATAAACCGCAGTATTGCATGATTTCACCCACAAATGCATTAGTAGGCCCTGATCATGAAATATCGCTTGTGCTGCACCCAAGATCGTTCTGTTCATCCTCTCCATGACCCCATTTTTTTGTGAGTTATGAGGCCCTATGAGTTATTTTTGAATTCCTTCTTTGTTGCAGAAGTCTTTGAATTCATTAGAGATGTATTCTCCAACATTATCACTCCTTAGAGCCTTCACTTGCTTCCCCGACTCTTTCTTTGTCAATGATTTAAAGTCACAAAACTTTGAGAATGTTTGATCCTTCTTCTGCATGAAGACGATCCAACATTTACGAGAAAATTTATCAACAAAAATAACATAGTACTGATGTTTTCTGTTGAAGCTACCGAGAATGGTCCACACATGTCTTTGTGAATTCTCTCCAGGATCACTGAAGCACGGTTCTACTTTTCATGAAAGGTGGACTTTACATACTTCCCCATGGTGCAACCCTTGCACTGATCTAACTGAGAAATTGTTCCCATTGGAACTCCAATAGATATTTGTTGCTTGATATTCAAGGCTCCATGATGAAGATGGCCCAATCGTCTGTGCCATAATTTCCCCCCATCTCAACTCACCAATTTTTATTCTTTGCCCATCATGGCAGCGCATCCATATACCTCCAGCATGTAGAGATTCTTAACTTTAATCCCTATCCTCTTGACTTGACCCATGTTTTTATGTCACATAAAATCTTTTCCACTACTGAAAACAATGTCATAGCCTTTGTCCTCCAACATTGTGACTGAGACCAGGTTTTTATTCAAACCTGGAACATGCATAACATTTTTCAATTGAAATGGTTTACTTAAATCCCTTTGAAAGGTAATGATACCAATGCCATTAGAAATGTATCATCCATTGTCGCCCATCTCTATATTCATTTTGATATCTCTCTCCTCCAAGTCACTGAAAAACTCCTTATCTCTCGTCATCTGTAAGGAGGCACCACTATCCAAATACCACACCAATACTAATGCACTTGATACCATGCATGTGATAAAAGAGAAGTCAAGCTCAAATTCTAAGGTAAGGGCCTCACTAGTTGCAGCTTCAATAACCTTCGTGTTCTTCTTCTTCTACGGACAGCTAGTAGCGAGATGCCCATGTTCGTGACAATGAAAACACTTCACTTTGGAAAAAATCATCTTCTTGACTTTAGACTTGGATTTTGAATGGAATTTCTTCCCCTTCCCTTTCCTTGAATTGGAAGCCAAAGAACAATCTTCTTCATCATCATGCTTTGATGAAGATCCATCTCTGGTGTTCCACCTAAACTCCTCCTGCACTAGATCTGACCATAGTCGTTCCCAATCTGGAAATTTTTTCCTTCCATTGACAAAGTCTTGATAACTGTGCCAACTCTTGGGAAGTCCTAGGAGAGACAAGCTCACAAAATCATCATCAGCGACTATTATTCCCGCTCTCTTCATCTCATCCCAACATTGGAAAAACTTCGTGAGACATTTTGGAATGGAGATGCCCTTCTCCATCTTGATCTTCCTGAGTTTATCTTTGAGCACCAATTTCCTATGGTCGTTGTTTTTTTGGAATAGATCCATCAAATTATTCCACATTGCATGTGGTGTGTATTTCCTATGGAGGCTTGAGACAATGTGGTCTCGTACTCTCTCCAACAGAATCCTCCTCGCCTTTGCCACTTTCTTTTTCCATGCATCAAGATTTTCAGCGTCTGTAGCATTTGGCTTAGGAACATCTTTGTTAATGAATTCCTTCAAGACATTGTCTTTGAGTACTGCCTCCATCCTGTCCTTCCAAGAAATGTAGTTCAAGCTACCCTCAAGTGCATACTCTAACCTCAAGCCATTGAAAGAAATTTTGATCTTGAATCAGCTGTAGCACCAATAGATTCTTTTTGCAAATTCGAATTCTATCCAATCACAAACTCATCTTCTGCAATCTTCTGCCCTCTGATACCATGTAAAAATTTTAATACAAATTATGTATTGCCTGGATTATCCTGATATAACAATTATATGCCACTATTAAATACAGAATCACTTCTACAAATATTCTTGCGAAATTTAAAACACAATCGCCAATTGCAATATCAAGAAGAAAGATCAATCGCACATAACATAGATGTTTTTTCGGGAAAGCAAAAATCTAAAAACCCCACTATCATATATTATGTATATCATGGATCATGAAAAAATATCATACAAAACTCTAATCCAAGAGCTCTCAATAAAATACAATTGCCTCACACTGTCATACAAAAATCAACAAATACATGTGCCAATTCTCTACCTCCAGACAACCTGCCTCCTTTGCGCAATCCCTGCAATGGAAAACCTGCAAATGAATTTGAATGCCTCTTGCCTAGGTTGTGCATTTCTCATGGGCACATCCACTGTGTGTTATTGCATGAGTTCACTTCACTCAAATCACAGTTGATAGCCAAACTGTCCCTTTCACCTGTTATCTCAACTGATTCTCCATTGGATTTGGCATGCATGTAGTTAACAGTGGTAAATCTTCAGTTGCATGTGAGATCACTAATTGTGAATTAATTAATAATTAATTCACTGAACTCTCACTAGTGTAAGTTCAGTTTCAACTAGTACAACTGAGCTTAACTCACTTAACTGAGTTAAACTACTTCACAACTCACATAACTACACATCTAATTATGTTACAACTTTGAATCACTCAGTTACAACTAATTTGACTTTCATGTCCCACCAACCAACCTTTGAACTCAAATTTCTTGTAGCTAATTGATTTTCCATTTCAGTTAACTATTTCCAAGTGCTCATTGAGAATAGATTAATATTTATTGTCCAACTATTATTAAGGGATAATAATAGTTGACATGCATCTATAAATACAACATCATCTATAAATAGACTTTCACCTAAAAATAGCCTGAGGCTCCATCCTAGTGTAGGTGCATAATTTTCACTAGGATCTTCTTGTTGAATCTCAACATTAATTTGGTGGTATATTGTGTGTGATATAATGATGTCAAGGCTTGGATATGCAATGGATATATTCATTCTAAAATATTAGCATGAGATTATTATTTACAGAACTATATCTGTTGGTGGTCTATTGAAGAACATATAAAATTGGATCTATTGTATCATTGTGGATAGGGCCATGTGGAGGCCATCGAGCTCTCTTAGATACACAAAATATAGAGGTAAGACAAGTAATTGGTTTTTGTAATTGTATTTGGGGTAAGCGGGATGTTAGAAATGAAACAGGTTCATGTTTCATAGCATCACATGCTCGAGCATAAAATTGTAAGTATTTTATGTAGTTAGATTTTATTACATGTGTAAATTGGAATATTGTTGTAAGACCTATTTAGGCATGTGTACCATTGGGTTGATGGTTTATAAAAATAAAGTATAGATGTAGACTTAGGTGATAGAGGGCATGTTGTATTCTTAGATACCTTTTTAATAAATCTTGAGGGGAGTAGGTGTTTATCCCAAGTCAAGTTTAAAAGGGGGAACGTTTAATTAATGTTGACTTGGTCATAGAGTCATTAGAATAATTGTGATACAATAAATGATGGCTTTACCATTCATGGTTTATGGGCCCATGGTATTTGATCATGGTATTTCATATGATGAAGCATATTTAATGGCTTGGGATAATTCATTATAATATTCCTCATGGTGTAGGCCTCAAGAGTTGGTCTATTGGCTTGTGTAGGCTTGGGTGACCAATATAGTTGTGGAGTGCATAATGTAGGCTTGATTTGGAATAGAGAGACAAGAAAGAGTGAGCTAACTGCAGATTACTCATGTTAAGAGAACAACTTTGAAAGTGTATTGTAACCATTGTTTGTCACTGAAGAATATACTGAGATTTCTTTGAGTGTGGGGTTTTTCTTCCGAAATGGTTTTCCCTAGGAAATTGTGTTGTTTTATGGATTTTTATTTCTTTAATTTGTTTTATGACTATCATCTACAATTGTTTGTTTAAATTTTATTGCACATTATTCTCTCATTGGTTAGTGTAGGAAGCCTATACCACACCTTTTATTCCTTTCACCGCCAACTCTTTATATGTATAAAAATGTGTTTAACTCTACATTGAATCTGAATGATGCATTGAGTATGAAGAAAAAATCCCTCTAAAATTCAGTTTAATATGCACCTAGACATTGTGCAATTTTCCAAGATCACTTGTGTCAACTTGAGATATTCATTCTCACCTATGCAACCTCTAGGTGCATATCAAACCTAGGTTTATAAGTTTATATGCTAGTAAATATAGTATCATAGATCTCCATAAATTTTAAATATTATAGGCATGTTGTAGCATAAAAAGTAGAGAAATGATTCAAATCAAGAATTTGACCATGGATTCAAATAGAATTTCATGGTAACTCTTCTCTAAATCCATTGGGAGTTTTGTTTAATTCAAACCTTGTGCATGGAAATAAATTTAGGGTGAACCATGTATATAATTTGGTCAACATACAAGCCATCAAAATTTGTTGGGAAATCACACAAAACCCCTTACAAATGATCTACTCGATGTTAGTATCCTTCTAACTATCATTATTTATTATTTATGTGAATATCGCCTCCTCTATTTTAGAGATATTGAGATGTGGGGTATAGTTTATCCATGCTAGAATCATGTTCCTACCTACAAACTAGGCACCATCAATCATCCATGTATTATCTACTGATGTCATTTCCATTTCCACTACCTAATTGCATACATACCAAAGCTACCCAAATGTAGAATGAAGCCTCAAATCTTTTGTTTTTCTCATGAAAAAACAAAATTATTGAATTAAAGAAGAAAGGATGATATGCCAAGGAATACACTATAGAGAAGGAAAAGAAATGATGATATTCCAAGGAACAGAATATAGAGAAAGGAAAAGAATGAAACCACTTGCATTGGCTATGGAGAAATGTTGAACCCTATTTCCTTTGTAAACTACTTGTATCATTGTTTTGGTGTAGAAAAATACTTCCTCTATAATCCTCGATTCAAAAAAATCTAGGAAAAATATCTAAAATATATATAGATTCCAAGAAATCAGGGAAAATTGGAAGCTCCAACACAAATTGTTCCAATAAATTTGAGAGAAATTTGATGCAGGATAATCAAAGTCATCATAGGGATTCCATGGTGAGGATGGATATGGAACAATGTTGTATAATAGTGAAAGTGCTATGAGATAGTGACAACATTGTGAAATAGTGGCAATAGTGTGGAACAGTGACGTTGTTACAGGAATAATAATTGTCTACAGAACATGATATTGCTACTGCAGAAAGAAATTGGTTGTTGTACATCATAATGATGTTGCGGATTATAATGGAAGTGAAACAAATGGGATCACTACTATAGGAAGTTGTTGTAGAAGAGCTGCGAGAACTTGCTATGGGAAGTTGTTGTAGGAGAACTATGAGAATAGTGTTGTTGTAGAACATGATTGGTGGTCGCAGATTGATGTTGTAGGAAATGACAACATTATGGGATAGAGACAATGTTTCAGAAGAGATTTGTTGTTATAGGAAACAATTGGATACAAAATGTGATAGGTTGTAGGAAGTAACAACATTGATGCAAATTGTGATAATGTTACAGATTGTGGTAGTGCAACAGGGTGGATGTGTTGCTATGAAACATATGTATGGATGCATGTTGGGGATGGACATGTTGTTGCAAAAGTGGTTGTGGGCATTACGAATTAGGTTAAATCTCCATTGTCTATGAAACTTTTCCATGTAAATGCTATAGAACTAAGCATGAGACAAAATAGAAACAGTCATGTGGAATGTATCGCCATTGGAAAAAAGGAGTCTACAGAATGTGTTAAGGAAGGAGTGCACTGCTTAGTGAATTATGGAAGGTCATACTGCAGAATAATAGTTAATGGAAATGAAATGGGAAGATGAATGGGCACGGGGATCTTTATTAGAAGTTGGAACAAACAATTTCTTAGAGGTAGATAAATACAATGTCAACGAAGCTTGTGGGAGATAGCTTGCAACAAGAAAAGGAGATCTTGCGAGGAAATAAAGAAATGGTTGATATTTCCATGGCCTTTGTCCTGGAAATATAGAAAGTTTTGTAAGCTCACATATCTGGACATGGGGCCAATGTAATACCAATGTATTTATCTCTACATAAATCAATAAAAATAATTTAGGTTTATAGACTTAATCTTGGTGTGCACATATGGATGATTACATTTTGTGTTATTAAATGGTTGTGTTATTTGTATGCTTGGATTTGTTATTATTTTTAGTTGAGAAGGGGTGCACACTCTCTACATAGGGTGGTATCAAAGAAAGGTTCATCTTTGGGGTGCAAGAATCTAAAAATTTATCAAGTTAGCTTCAGTTTTGGGATGAAATAAGTTGAAAGAGTATGAGATATTTGTTATGCTCCTAAGGATTCAGTTTCCTGATTATGTTCATGTGTAATTGTGAAGCAATAAGACTTGGGAGAATGTTGTTTCAAATTGTGTTTGCTAGAGAAAGAGTGGTGAGAGGAAATGTTGGAGAAAAGGCCTATGAATGGTATCCTAGTTTTGGGCTACACGGCAACTCCTGAGGATTTCTCCAAGAATATGAGTAGGTTGAGGAGGTGAAATAAACAAGAGTTGAAAGGATTGAACATGACAAAGTTGTAGTAGATTTAGAATTAGGATTGCATAGGAAAAGAATATGCACGATATAAAGGAACAGATGTCAGAGTGAAAATATTGAAGCTACAAGAAGATGAAGATAGCCAAGAACAAAAAAGTTGCATGAAGTAAATTCTAGAAGGTTGTTCCTAAGAAGGAAGATGGTATCTGAAATAAGTGGTTGTTAGAGATAGATGGTAGTTTTGGTGGTGGTTATCCATGACTATTATATTGAGAAAAGAGAGACAGTGTGGGTCATTTATGATCGAATGAGATGGTAGTTGTGGTGGCATTCATCCATAATTGAGATGAAATCATAGTCACTATAAATGAAAGAGTGTGTGGTTCGAATTTTTTTACCATGGGAGTAGATTTCAAGAGAAAATGTCATCGAAAGGTTTCCTAGACTAAAGACTAGGCTCATATGTTCAAAGGAACATGTTGGTAGCAATGAGTGCATTGTTTCCATATGGTGTCTAGAGATTTAGAGTGGAATTGAATGAAAAAAAAATGAGTATGAACATAGAAAAAAAAATTATATTAGAGAAAGATAGAGGCACATGTGGTGTGTGTCAAATGTAGCAAAGAAAGGAGGGAATGGAGATGGATTTATTTTTTTCCCTTAATATGTTATTTTCTTGTTTGTGGGAAGAAGAAAATTTATGGTTGCAAATGAAGGAAAATGAACTTGGTTGAGAAGAATATGCAAGAAAAGTAATTTGCATAGATTACGATAGTTGTTACAGGATGAAGATATCCGAAGAGAATTCCCAATTATAAGATGATGCCACAAAGATAAGTGACCTAGGAGGAAGCATGAGTGAAGGTGTTGAGTTGAAGATGGATGAAATTACAGTACTGAAGATGAGGAAGATGATGAAGATGTTGTTCACAAGGAAAAAGATAAGATTTAAAAATCTCCTAAGGAAGAAGGCGTGTTTTAGAGGAATGTTAGAAGGATTGAAGAGTGTTGAGAACCGAGTGTGAAGGTGTTGTGTGAATATGAATTCCATTGAAGGTATGTCTCTAATCATTTTTGAACAATGTGAATACATTAATAGAACCGATGACTAAGGAAGTTTGTGTGTGTTTGTGGATTGATTCAAGGGAGTTTTAACATGTGAGAATGTGACTCCATGTTGTGTGGCTTCGAGCATGAGTGCCTAGTTGCATCGAAGGAACTTTGTACATTGCTTGAAAAAGGGAAGTGAGATGTCTTGGATGGGCCGTAACTTAGATTGGTTTGTGTAAGTGACACATGACTGGGAGAATATGACTAGTGCTTGTGGCGATGAAGGAATAGAGACAAAGACAATAGCAGTACCAAAAAATGAGTTGCAACATCAATGCAATGGAAATTCCAGATTTCAATTGATAAGAATATTGATGCAGATGGATGTGCAACAATGAGTTGAAAGAATGTGCACTAGAGGAAGATTCCTTGTATTCCTTGCAAAGCTAAATGTAAAACATTGGAGGATGTAGATTTGGTGAATGAAACAATAATAAAAATTGCATTGGGAAGTTGGAGACATGAATGTTTTACCTCATAAGCATGAGGGCATGATTTCATAAAAACCTAAGAATTGTGATATAGGAGCATCAATGTCATCATGGGGATGCTAGGGTGAAAAATGGATACTAAAAAATGCTACATAACGTAACATTGTTGAATAATAATGACATTGTTGGGGGATAGTGACAACAATGTGGAATAGTGGAAATGTTGTGGAATAATGACATTGTTGCAGGAATAATGATCGTCTACAAAACATGACAACAATGTTGCAAAACATGATTGGTTGTTGCAGAATGTGATTGGTTGTTGCAGATCATAATGATGTTGTGGATTGTGGAAGTGTAGAAAAATGGGAGCATTTCTACAAGATTTTTTTATGGGAAGATGTTATTGGAGAGTTGCGGGAAGTTGTTGTAGGGAGAGTTGTAGGAACTTGTTGCAGGAAGTTACAGGTATGTTTCTATTGTAAAAAATAATTGTTGGTCGTGAAACATTTTTGTGTGAAGTGATAATACTACGGGATAGTGATAGTATTGTGGAAGACAATAGTTGTTGTAGAAAACAATTGGTTGTAGGAAGTAACAACATTTCTACGGATCATGATAAAGTTGCAGATTGTGGCAGTGTAGCAGAATGGATGTGTTGATACAGAACATATGTATGGATGTATGCTAGGGATTAACGTGTTTCTGTAGAATTGGTTGTGGGAGTTATGAAGTAGGTGAAATCTCCCTTTATATGAAACTTCCCCATGTAAATGCTACATAACCGATCATGAGAGAAAATGGCAATGACCATGTGGAATTTTTCGACATTGGAAAAAGGGAGTCTAGAGGATATGTTGAGGAAAGAGCACACTATTGAGTGGTGGCCGGAAGTTCATTTTGTAGAATAAGAGCCACTAGAAATGAAAGGGAAGAAGAGGAAGATGAAGAGGCATGAAGATATTGATTAGAAGATGAAGACAAACAATTGCTTGGAGGTAGATAAATACAATGTGAATGAAGATTTTTGGAGATAGCTTGCAACATGAGAAGGATGTATCACAAGGAAAGATAGGAATGGTTGAGATTTCCATGGTCGTTGGCCTGACAATCCAACAAGTTTTGTAAGCTCACATATGCAACCATGGAGCCATTTTAATACCAATATATGTTATCTCTGCGTAAATCAATAAAAAGAATTTAGGTTTCCAAATTTGATCTTGGTGCACACATATGGATGAGTAGCCTATATGTTATTATATGGTTGTGTTATTTGTATCCTTGGATTTTTTATTATCTACAGGTGAGCATGGGGAGTTTTTTAGACTAATGGTTCTCTATAGATGTGTGCAGCTTAGTGTTTTAATATGTTGTGTGAGAATAACATATTTTCATGGGTACAAAGATATTTTTTTCGATATATCATTGAATGATGCCATTGAGGATGCCTTCTCTTGCTGTATGAGCATATAGATTTCCTAGAGTACCAGAATGTGTCTGCATCACAAAGAATATGTCTTGCAAGATTTGAGAATTCTGCATGTAATTGTAGGTTGTGACCTAACAATTGATTACAAATTTGTTTTGTTGTAGCATACAATTTCTTGTTCTACAAATGAGTGGGTGTTAATGTGTGACATGAAGAACTTGCATTGGTGAATGGACAATGAGGAGATGATGGTGGATGTGCAACCCTAGTGGTTGTAACATTGCTTTGTGTGGATAAATATTTGAATCGTTATATTTGCAATAGGAGTCATAGTGCAACTACATTCCCAATATTGTGCAAGAGAACTAAAATCCACCACATAGGTACTCTGACATGCAGAGGGTGGATTCTCTTTACATAAAAATCTCTCCAAGAAAACCCAAAATCCAAGAAATCAGGGTCAATGGGAGGCTCCAACATGAATTTTAGAGAGTGAAAACTTAGTTTCATCACTCTTATTCATAAATATAGATTTTCTAATGCATTCATATATAATTTTTTAAATTAATTTTGAAGCTAACCATTAGTAGAAAAAACAACAATAAATGACTAAAAACACTACTACAAATTGCATAGAAATGACTAAGCATTAGTAAATTTGGCTCATTTTGCAACGGTTATTTCGACGCTCTTGCGACGTTATATCGTGGATATTGCGACGAATCTTGAGTCTCTAAAACGTCGTTTTATGTCACGTGGAAATTACGACGAATTTGAATTACCGTCGCAAGAGCGACGACCGTAGGGAACTTTTCACAATTGTGACAAAAAAAGAAATATCATCGCCAATTCAACAATAAGGGAAAACTAAGAGAAACCAACATTTCATTGCAATTGAGATGACAATTACGACGACATATTTCGTTGCTTACATAGCAAATGCATCGTAGTTTATGTAGAAACTACGTCACAACAATTTAAGTTGTCGTCTCACTTGTGAAAACAATTGCGATGACAACTTTCATTGTTTGTGTAGCAACTACATCACAACAATTTAAGTTGTCGTCACACTTGCGATGACAACTTTCATTGTTTGTGTGGAAAATACGTCACAACAATTTAAGTTGTCTTCGCAAGTGCGACAACAACTTTCATTGTTTGTATAGCAAATTTGTCGCAGCGATTTAAGTTGGCAACGACCACTTTGTTTTTTATATAGCAAATCTGTCGCATGTGTATGATTTTCATCGCAAGTGCGACGAGTAATATTTATTTAAAAAAAAAAAAATTAGCCTCCAATTTTAATATTAATATTACCATTTTAATATTTATATTACCATATCCTCCAAGTGGAACATAGTTTCTCCTATAATTCCTTTGATAATGGGGATAGGTCTCAATGCCTTGATAATGTGCATGAGAGGACAATAAATCCCTTAGGCTCTAAATGAATCTTTCGAGGACCTACAAGGGCCATGGACAAGGCCACAAACCACAAAACATGCCCTATATAAGATATCATTATCATTACAGTGGTATGTGGATGCCCTTAGAAGGTTTTAGGGATGGGTACTAGAGCCTTGACCATGGTTGGGTCAGAAATCGAGGGAATTAGGACCTAAGTTAATATTCTTGATCTAATAGGCCATGATCAAGGCCTCAAACTACAACATAGTTCCTTTAAAGTGAATATTTGTCATATAAGTAGGATATAGGTATAATAATGAGTTTTTTCATAGTAGGAATGGGTCTCAAGGAATTTACCATAACAAAGGGAGGGAGGAAAATAAGGGACTTATTCCATAAATGGATTGGTAAGGCTCAATATCCATGAACATCGCCTTCAACATAATCCCTTTAGAGGAAATGTTTGGCCTCCAAGTTGAATATGTGTACCATTATGAAATATTTTTCACTAGGGACATGTGCATTAAGTAATTAGCCATGGTAAAGCGAGGAAAATAAGGCCCTTGGGTCATTCATGAATCCTTTATGGATTAAGGGACATAATCAATGCCCTAAACCACATAACATGTTGTCTATAAGGAATCATGAACCTTTGAGTGAGATATGGGTATTGTTATAATATTTTGTGTACCAAAGATGGCTATGAAGGATTTAACCATGGTTGGGGGATAAATCCAAGGAATTAGGCCTTGAAAAAATATTATTGGGTTAATAGGCCATGATTAAAGCCATGAACTACAACATGAGACATTTAAAGGGGATCTTTTTCATACGGATTGGATGAAGTTTCCATTAGGATTTTTTGTGTAGTAGGGATTTATGTTGGGGCCTTGACCATGATTAGGTGATGAAAATAGGGTGCTTAATCCATAAAGTATTATCAAGGCCTTTAACTACAACAACATCCCTAGTCCATGAAAAGGGACTCAAACCACCATACAAAATCAAATCATTGGCCTCTTGGTGGGATATAGGCATCATTAAGAGAATTTACATACTAGGCATGGGTCTCAAGGCTTTGACCATGGTCAATGAAGGAAAACAAGGGTTGTATGATCTAAAATAGTATTTTAGGGATTATATAATTTAACATATGAATGAGATTTGGGAAATATTAGAAAACTTTAGATGCATTGGATGGATTTGGAGATTGTGACCATGGTCATGCGAGAAAATAAAGGGTCTTAAGATCTAATGAAATTTTTAATGATCATGAAACATGCAAATGTCCTTTAACCACTACAAAGTTTCTTTCAAGGGGATATTTGGCCTCCAATTGGGATATGTGTGACATTAGGTGGTTTCATGGACCAAGGATAGGGCTAGGGGTCATAACCATGACAAGGAAAGAAAATAAAGGGATCAAGTCATATATAAATATTTAAATGATATTGTCCATGAATATGGACTCAAATCACCACATAGGACCTCTAAAAAGGATCTTTGATCTCAAAATGGGATATGGGTGCCTATAGTAGTTTTTTCATACCAAGGATGGATTTGGTGTCTTGACCATGGTAAAGTAGTGAAAAGAAGAGACATATCAACTAAATGAATATTTGAGTGCTCATGGGATAAAATGGGGTATTAAACCATTACATGCATCCTTCAAAGGGGATATTTAGCCACCAAGTGGGATACATATGAAATTAGGAGAATTTTTTTACCAAGGATGGGATTTTTTGTTAATTTATATAAAAAATAAAAAAATTATTTTAGGATGCAATTTTAATATTAATATTACCATATTAATAACTATCATTAGAACTCTATCTCCAAGGTCATTCTTAGAACTCATATTTTTCTACTATGTGCCTTAAATCAATCCATATACCTTCTTTCACTTATCAACTAATCTGTGAATCTATGTAAGAGGTTGGTGGGGAAAGTCTTTTCACATAATAATGGGAGCATGTGTTGAGTACAATCTTCATGCCATGGGAAGTGTAAGAGTCCTACATTCTGCTAGTTATAGGTAATGTTATCCATCATTTCCACCAATAGATCAAGCTCTTTCTATCCACACTAAAGAGAACTATATAGAATAATATATCTAAGAGACCATGAAGTACATAAAGTGAATATATTTTTTATGTTGCATCTTGTAGTGGAAGAGAGTTCCTTATCTATCGCAGGATGAATCAAATTCTTGTAATTCTTTGTGTTGAGAAGGTTAGGTAAGAATGTGAGTAGAAAGGTTGGGATGAGAAATACAGAATCTTATTGCTTGGTTTTTTCACCATGGTGGCCTCGCAGCCTAGGTTGGTGGCGGTATCTACACTAGATGGTTGTGGTTCAATGGAAATTTTCTCGTACATGACCAATCCCTTGGATCAATTTTTGTTAAAAGATAAGTCTCATTTTTTTGTTTATGAATATGAAAAATTACTATTACTCCCAGTCATAAAAAAATTGTGTTATGCATGCTATGTGTCATTTTTATTTTTCCAATTTTGAATTTAAGTATACAAGGAAATAAAGGAAAATTTCATGACGCAAGAGAAGAAAATGATTTACACCTTTTCGGAAATGTGTTTTGGATCGTGGAGGTGACCACCCTTCAAACCTGCATTTTTCAAAGACATTAAAAGGTTTAATGACTGAATAATAGCTAAACATATATGAGGAAATAACCATGTACAAGTGCAAAGAAAGGCTACTAGGTGGGATTGAAACAAGAGAACTCTTAGCTCACACATACACAATACATAAGATAAGACGCCATGTAAAACTCAAGTGCACCACTATCTAAGGGATTTTTAGCCTTTGGAATACATTGTGCAAGAAGATTAGATATGAAGTCTACCTAATAAAATATCATCCCATGCTTGAGCACCCCACACATAATCAAAATCCGTCTTAACCATATGTATCTAGTGAATCGTCTACCATACAAGAGGTTCAAGAGAATTGATAAGGCTTGAAGTTCTCATAAGAATGGAGGGAGGCCATGAAGCCTAAGGAAATGGTTGGGGGATATGGAGTTCACTATAGTTTAAAATTGCTTAAATATTTCTAACCTACAAGGTTACATATAAAATAAATAATGCAATATAGAAGATGAAATACTCAAAGAAAATGTGTCTAAACTGAAATATGTGCTCAGGTGGTACAACA
>ML791511.1:67313-85780 GCA_009831015.1 Picea engelmannii | reverse complement strand
CTAACATTAATTCTCTTCATATTTCATGTTTTATTCTCCATTTCCAACCCATACCAATTTGGAAATTAACCAAAATCAACATCAAGAAGAGGAAAATTGTAGACTTTGGATGAAATATAGTGGTTGTAGGTGAGCATATAGGACAGAGAATATAGAAATTCATCATTCACTATCCTTTATATACTCTTTATATCCTTGAGAGACAAATATAGTTCTTTTAGGAAATTCTTAGAAAGAATGCAATACATCAAGCTCTTGCTATCCACACTAAAGAGAACTAGAGAGAATAATATATCTAAGGTACCATGAAGTACATAAAGTGAATATATTCCTTATGTTGCATGTTGTAGCAGAAGATATTTCCTTATCTATCATAGGATGAATCAGATTCTTGTAATGTTTTTTCTTGAGAAGGTTAGGTAAGAATGTGAGTAGAAAGGTTGGGATGAGAAATATAGAATCTTACTACTTGGTTTTTTCACCATGGTGGCCTCATATCCTAGGTTGGTGGTGGTATCTACACTAGATGGTTGTGGTTCAATGGAAATTTTCTCTTACATGACCAATCTCTTGGACCAATTTTTGTTAAAAGATAAGTCTCATTTTTTTGTTTATGAATATGCAACATTACTATTACTTGCAGTCATAAAAAAATTATGTGTTAGGCATGTTGTGTGTCATTTTTTTTCCGATTTTGAATTTAAGTATACAAGGAATGAAGGAAATTTTCATGATGCAAGAGAAGAAAATTATTTACATCTTTTCGGAAATGTGTTTTGGATCGTGGAGGTAACCACCCTTCAAACCTGCATTTTTCAAAGACATTAAAAGGTTAAATGACTGGATAATATTTAAACATCTATGACCACCCATATTTCTCGATTATGTCATCGCTCTATGATTTCAATGTTCAACTTGTTACATATGCATTCTCAATCAAGGTATTTAGCATGTTTATGCATGTAAACAATTCCTCTTTGTATCCCACCTTGTGGAATCACAAGACCTTAACATTGAAATCCGTGGGTTCCTATCCTTGGCTTATTTTTTTTCTCGCAATGATTTGTGGAAGGTTCAACATCATTGTACATATCATAGAGGAATGAATAAGTAGGATTTGAGGCAATGTTGAGTAGCAACACCATGTCCATGACACAATGAAAATAATGGTAATGCTCTTTGTCATGTGAGACACAATAAAACATATCACAAGACTTTCAAAGTTGCATATATCATGTCACAAGATTTTGGAAGTTGCATCATTAAGAGAAGATGAAATTATCATTAAGTTTATAACAAAATTACATTCATAGATATATACAAGCCATAGAAATATCCTTGTGTATATTATCAACTATATAATGTACATCTAACTGTCTTATAAAATTATTACATGACATCATGAATTTCTTTTAGTCTTCTTTTTTTCTTTCCATTTCTTAAGCAAATCATCCACGTCCATGTCTTCATTTATTGGGTGCTCTTCAGTAGATGATGTTGTTTCAATCCTTTCACACTGAGTACGTATGGTCTCGTACCCACTGCGTGGATGTTGCTGTGAGGGGCCATCACCTAAAAAAATAAAAAAATATTAAATTTATATGGCCAATTTTTAAATATCATTGAAGTAGTTCATTAATATTAAAAAAAAACTCTGCAATGTAATTATTTACTTGGTCCTCTAGTCAGCACCGTTGAAATGGATGCCAACCTATTCACCTGATCTTTAGGTTGAGGATGATCATCTATGACATTCTCTTCCATTGAAACGTCAAAATTTATAAGTACAAAATTATTAACTATTTGATTAATATATAAACACTTTGCCATCATGGGCCTCAGTCACAGGAACATCTTGGGGTTGTACCTCACTGGGATGGGGATGCTGGGGAGCACCATGATCTTCTAGCGGTGTTTCACTATCAATGCTATGTTTTTCAGTACTAATGGTTTCGTTGATAGTGCTACTCCCCTTATTAAAACAAAAGTAAGAAATTAAATTATGGACGATATCAAACATTTACATATTTTATAAGTAATGAAAGGTTAATGTGGACTAATTTTTATTTACCTTATCCTGCAAATTGGATCTTGGGGTCTACCCCATGCTTTTCCTACGATAAACCATGGCTTTATAATCGTACTTGTAACCAAGTTGGAGGTCTTCCTCCGTGGTTTCCATTTCGAAGTCGTCACCCTGCATTGCATAAGGGTATGGTGTTTTAATGTTTTTTGTTTCAATTACCTTAAAGTTGTAAGGTGATACAAATAATATTCTTAAGATGTTTGGGTACTTACGATTCATGACTGTAACCTCCAATAGCCACCCTAGCCTAGCTTGTGTTGGCCATGTTTGGAAATCCTTGCTTTGGTTGCCTTCGAAGTGTCAGGCAACCTATCATCAAAATTTTCAAGCATGTTATATATAACCACACTTTTATTTAGATATAAAGAAAAATAAAGCTAGTATTGAATTCAAAAATCTGTAATTTACCTTGGTGTACCAGTTATTTGTTCTCCTGATTTTTTAAAAATCTTCTCTTTTGCATCATCAATGATCGCCTTCCACTCCCTCTCTGGAATTGAGGGAGGAAATTCATACCTAGGATTTCTTCCCAAGATTCGTTTATAAACATCTCGGGTATATTTTAAATATTCACCCGTTGCAGATGTGACCGGTTTTGTATTGAACATGTCTACACCAAAGAGGCCTTCAAGATAATCCATAAGTTCCTTTTTGAGGTTGGAATTATGGAAATTCCACCTCATGCATAAGGTTTCCCCAAAAATAGACAAGTCCTTTCTCTCTACGTGCCTATAAAAAAGGTTGTTTCCTATACACAAAAAGATATGATCATTAATTTAAAATTAATAATCTAGATTATTTCTGTATGAGGACAACATTAAACGATTAAAATATGAATTAAAACTACTTGGGAGTCTTGATTGTTTTAATGTAATTCCATTATCGTCGACCAAAAATGTGCATGGAAGGGTCCTCATGCTTGCCACACATCTAGCTACAGGAAATGCAACCATCTCAACCACATCACTATGATCCTTATCTCTACCACCATCTCTAGACTCTGATCAAGGTGTGGATGTTTGTCGATGCATGTCATGGATCCTATATAAATGAGGTGTGGAAGATGGAGAAGTAAATAGTTCTCTAGTAGCTATATGACCGCCCGCATCAGGACTTTGTAGCGTCTCTGTAGCACCACTACTACCAACCTCGGGCTGAACAGGCTCCAAATATTCCTTTATAAAAAAGAAAATGGTTTTTCATGAGATAATGTAATAGTTAAAGAACAAAGTATCATAATTGAACATATTAGTGCATTAAAAAAAAAATGATGGTTATTACCTTATATGTGTTAAGTTGTGACATAAGGAGCTTGATCCTTTCTTTGACGTTCGAAGTTTGTTCTGGACGATCTAACAAGCTAACAAGTTCCTTGTTAGCTTTAATGATATTTTTTTTAATAAGAGCATCAATTCAGCGCAAGAATAAAACCCCTCCTCATCGGTGGAATCATGATCCACATGTCCTGCTGATTACATATAATTTCAGCAAAAACAATGTTATTTCAATAAAATTATACAAGCAAATAATAAAAACAACATAAAATGAAAGTGGAAATTGATAATCATTTACATGTTCTGCAGATGGCCCTTTTCCACGATCATCCTGCTACATTAAAATATAATTAAAACCGCCAAATATATAAAAATTTGTTAATGATAACAAAAAAACAATGTTAAAGATAATATTTACAACAATGTTAAAGATAATAAAAATATATAATGCAAGAGGTTTCTTAAAGAGGTGTTGCATAAGAACCTGCACACTATTAGTCAATTTTTCTATTCGATTCAAATGGTAATCCACTAATAACTCTTCCCAAGAGATATATTTTTTTATTGTGCACAAGACTACTCGATTCTCTTCACGTCCCTCAAATATGCAATTCGGTTGTTTATTTGTTGTCCTGCATCGTGTGTTGTTTATAAACCCTGTGATATTGCTAGAAGATTTAGGCCTTCCATCAATATAGATAGTCCCTCCCTTATTTTTATCCTTGTTTATTAGTTGTATATAATTTGCGGCGAGTGCATATCTTTGCATACTTTGCATGTACCAGACCAGCCACATCCAATCGTTGTAATTGTAACATAGTCCGACATAGTCCATCAATTCAATTACTGTATTGTATTTTACAATTATTCCATCCATGGAAAATAGCCCCAAGCCATTCAGGGAGGATGGTGCAATGTGATATGTCCTATTGTTGACAATGAAGTCAACATCTATAAGAGGTAGTTCCTTAGGTACCCATTGCTTCACCATATGCTTATACCTGAGAGGAACATCTATGTCTCCTATGCTCTCATTATCATAAGAGAATCATCCTCCTTCGGCAAGAAAAAATTTCATGCGTCTACAAAATTTTATTCCGACTTTTTCACCTCTGGTCCTTATTTTCTTATCATATCTACTATATGCAGTTGCATTTTCGGTCTCTATTTTTCCTAAGCTTTCCTCACTCGATGAAGAAATATCTGGTAGATACCTGTTTGGTTGTACCTTCAGTTGCATGTGCACGTGTTGTTAGTTAGTAGTCCATCATCATATTCACAGTTCTAAATAAAAAAATTATATCTTTAGTTTTTTATGCACAATTAGACTAGGGTGCAATTACCAATATTAGTGGTAAACCACCTAATTTAATGTGATATCCCTCTTGAATTCGGACATATTAAGGACATATTAAAAATGTGAAAACACTAAGGACATGATAAATTTATCATATGGATCTAAGAAAAAAATAGTATTAAGGTTGTTGTTTGTTGGATTTGTGCGTAATGAACCTAAACAAAAAATTCTCACTTGAACTTGAGCAATGCCATAACTTCTAAAAATGGTATAGAAAAATATAAATACTAGACTAGGATAACCCAACTAGGCACCCTCTACTCAAGGAAGAGGAACCACACGACACAAAACACCTCTAATTTTTTCTAACCCCCGTGTGTTGCATTGTCAACTCCCACAAGGCCATCCTAAACCCCAATACTATAGGGAAACAATAATAGTTTTGTAGGAATCAAAGAAACCTAGGGTTGAACATGGCTATATACCTAATCCATGTTGCATGACAAGCACAGACCACCAAATCCTGACAACAACAAAAACACATGCTAAACAATATTGCATGGTAAACCTATGGAATTAAATAAGGACTTAAGGGTGGCAAGGGAAGTGGTGGTAAGATATGGTATCTACCTAATCCATGTTGCATGATAAGTGACACATATTCCACGTGCATTTGGCTGCATGGGCATCATTCATGAAGATGTTATGATGATTTTTTTTGAGTTTAGTATAAAAAATAAGGTGAAACACATTCCCTTAAACCCTACCTCCCCATCATCTTAACAACTGAACCCACCATTACATACTTATCACTTTAGGACCTCCATCTCAGATACTGACAATATAAATGGAGGTCATGACTAGGGATTTTATGGCAGACCTAAACATTATTCATAAGGATATTATGATGAAATTGTTCATTTGTACGTTGAGAGGAATTGCAACACATTAATGGTTTCGTAAAGATTGTCCAAGGGTTGTGTCTTCAATTTCAAGTTTCATCAAAGCAATTTGCAGGATTTTGAGATTGTGAGTAGGCTCTTGAATAATTCTACAACAAGGATTTTTTGTTTCAACATTGCATGGAAAGAAGGAAGAAACTTCATGACACTTTGCAAGCCTATCAAATAATCCCATTGATATGTTTTTCAATACGTTGGTTGAAAGGTATAAGGCAATAAATTATTGGTCGATATTGTAGAAAAGAAATGCCTTCAAAGTGATGATCAACCCATCATCTTATCTAGAGAGTTGTCAGAGCATCATGTAGTAGGGGAACAACCCCTAGTCACCTCCATCCCTGCAACAAGCCCCACTTCTTCCAAATGATTTGGGCATTAGAAAGTATCTCTATGGTAAAACAAGGTCCACTAGAGGCATAACACATGCTTCATTAACATTGTGGATACAAAAGAAGGAAATAAATGACCTTAATGGTTGACTAATTAAGAAAAAAGAAGGTCAAATTCACTTGGAAGGAAAAATTTTGATGTTATATTTGATGATGATGAGGTCATCCCTAGTAGGAGTGGATCCAAATGAAAGAAAATTTAATTAATAGAAACAAGTTTAATTTATTTTTAGGTTGGTCCTAAGCTAAAGTCACAATTAAACATTGTTTTAAGTTTGTACAGGTTCACCCTAACCCAATGGGTAGCCAACCTGTTGATTCACCTTCTAGGTATAATAGATATTCTAGAGTTCTCTCACACCCCACAATGGAGTGCAATTCCCAGGTGGAGCTAGTTGCTACCCCCTAAAAATGTGGATGTCATCCAAGCACAACAAAACATCCTTAGACTTCAATGGAAGTTACGAGTTGTGGAGGCTATGCACTTTATTCCATGTTTCCATAGCACCATTCATCATCCAAGGTGTGGAGAAATATGGTTGGCTTGTTGGAGGATGTTCTAGAGGAAAATTTCACCAAGAGATTCCATTTTTTTAGACTTGGCACATTTGAGGCATGGGTACATGGATTTCATTACATTTTTGTTGCCTCATTGATGAAGAGCCTTGTTCCAAAGATTGAAACCAAGGCCCAAAACCCATGGCTAAATGAAGTACTATGTATAATATGAATTTCACACTTCAATAGGTGGCTAAATCATGACATACGGTAAGAAAAAACCAAAAATACCTACAATGGAGAAAGTTCAGAGTAAGGCATGTGAAAAAAAAAGAGCTAATGGAGGAACATATTTCTTGAAATTTTTCCGTGTGGCTTTAGAAAGAATCTCTATGGTCAAACAAGGTCCAATGGAGGAATAACACATGCTTCATTGACATTGTGGCTACAAAAGAAGGAAATAAATGACCTTAATGGATGACTAATTAAGCAAAAAGAAGGTAAAATTTAGGTTGGTCCTAACCTTAAGTCACAATTAAACATTGTTTTAAGTTTGTACAGGTTCACCCTAACCCAATGAAAAAAAGAGTATAAGTGTCACATCAAAGAAGAATTAGAGCATTTTATGTTGAGCACTCAAAATGTTTGATGACCATGGCAGTAGTTGGGAGATTTTATAGGCAAGATTGTTAAAGGTGTCTCTTTGAAATTGTGGTTGGGTGATCATTAGAAGCCTATGTTGGGGTACTTTTCATCCTTTCATCTTCTTGTATGTGGTTGGGTATGTTTTCTCGTGCAATATAAAGAATATGAAACCCTTTTGTTGGAAAATGACTAGTTATGGGGCCCATCAGGTTTATGTCTCAAGAGGTGGATGTTGGGCTTTGACCCACAAAGGGAACCTACATTCATTCAAAAGATATGGGTATTGTTGCCTGGTTTACCCATTGAGCTTTGGAATAGCAAGATATTGGAGGGCATAGGAAATACCATTGGTTGATTTGTTGATTTGGAGGATCGATGTATGGAGAAGGAAGATCACATGGTTTTGGCGTATTTTGGTCGAATTAGACCCTATAGAAGGTCTATTATAAAAATTGGATATGGATACAGAATGGAGAAATTGGAAATTCCAACAATAATTAGAGTGTTGGAGACTCTTTTTTTGTTGTGTGTTTTGTCATGAAGTTGGGTGTGTGAAGAATGATTCTCATCAAGTCATATGAGGTCATCCCTAGTAGGAGGGGATCCAAATGAAAGAACATTTAATTAATAGAAACAACTTTAAGTTATTTTTAGGTTGGTCCTAACCTAAAGTCACAATTAAACATTGTTTTAAGTTTGTACAGGTTCACCCTAACCCAATGAAAGAAAGAGTATAAGTTCCACATCAAAAAAGAATTAGAACATTTTATGTTGAGCACTCAAAAGGTTTGATGACCATGGTAGTCGTTGGGATATTTTATAGGCAAGATTGTTAAAGGTGTCTCTTTGAAACTATGGTTGGGTGAGCATTAGAAGCCTATGTTGGGGTACTTGTCATCTATTCATCTTCTTGTATGTGGTTGGGTATGTTTTCTCGTGCAATCTAAAGCATATGAAACCCTTTTATTGGAAAATGACTAGTTATAGGGCCCATCACGTTTATGTCTTAAGAGGTGGATGTTGGGCTTTTACCCACAAAGGGAACCTACATTCATTCAAAAGATATGGGTATTGTTGCCTGGTTTACCCATTGAGCTTTGGAATAGCAAGATATTGGAGGGCATAGGAAATACCATTGGTTGATTTGTTTCTTTGGAGGATCGATGTATGGAGAAGGAAGATTTCATGGTTGGGAGTATTTTGGTCGAATTAGACCTTATAGAAGATCTATTATAAAAATTGGATATGGATACAGAATGGAGAAATTGGAAATTCCAACAAAAATTAGACTGTTGGAGACTCTCTTTTTTTTGTGTTTTGTCACGAAGTTGGGTTTCTGAAGAATGATTCTCATCATGTCATATGAGGTCATCCCTAGTAGGAGGGGATCCAAATGAAATAAAATTTAATTAATAGAAACTACTTTAAGTTATTTTTAGGTTGGTCCTAACCTAAAGTCACAATTAAACATTGTTTTAAGTTTGTACAGGTTCACCCTAAACCAATGAAAAAAAGAGTATAAGTGCCACATCAAAGAAGAATTAGAGCATTTTATGTTGAGCACTCAAAAGGTTTGATGACCATGGCACTGGTTGGGAGATTTTATAGGCAATATTGTTAAAGGTATCTCTTTGAAACTGTGGTTGGGTGAGCATTAGAAGCCTATTTTGGGGTACTTGTCATCCTTTCATATTCTTGTATGTGGTTGGATATGTTTTCTCGTGCAATCTAAAGCATATGAAACCCTTTTGTTGGAAAATGACTAGTTAATGAGCCCATCAGGTTTATGTCTCAAGAGATGGATGTTGGACTTTGACCCACAAAGGGAACCTACATTCATTCAAAATATATGGGTGTCTTAAGAATTATCATCATCAGCCGGCATCTAGAAAGGATTCTACACAACCTGACACATTACCTCCAACAACATCTCCAGATAAAAGAGGTATGTATATCTCATACATGTTATTGCACCTTCATAATGTTCCTAGTGGCTTCTCGATTCAAATTGGTTATGAGGCTACTACTAAACATATGGACTTAACAAGTGATGTTCCTCATTCGATGTCTGAGTCCCTAATTGGATAAAAAAGGGTCGAGGGAAGGTCTGGCTCAAAAGAGTTATTATAGGAGCTAGGGGAGATCATTTAGAATAAGATTGTTTTGGGGGAATGTAGTGTATCCTTTGTATATACGAGATTTGATTCTAATGATACTAAGTTGGTCCATGTCCAAATGAATAATGTTTTGGTTAAAGAGACTAAGTCACAATCCCTTCTACCCACAAATGACCCTAAGAAGAAGTCTAAAATTTTTTCCCTAAAGTGCTTATGTTTGTTAAGATCATTAAAATAATTCGAGATGGAGCCAAGGGGGTTGGTGGGGGGACTAGCCATGGACAAGAAAATGCCTTCTACTATTGAAATGAAATCATATATATCATTGTCTAAGTGTCAAAAAATGAAAGAAGAGAGGGTAAATAACTCACCATCAATGGGGTCTTTAGAGAAGGGAAGACCTAAAAATTGGTTACAAAATTATCATTATTTCACTAAATTCTGGAGGGGTTGGGGGTGCCCACAAACAATTATCCCTCAAATGAATGTTCTCAATTTACCAACCTAATTTTATGATGCTACAAGAAATTTACCAACCTAATGAAGAGCTTTGTGTGCATTTAAAACTGTAAAATTCCCACTCAATTATTTTTGTTTTTTTTCTTGGTTTTACTGTGTTGGCCTTTCATCAAACAATTTTTCATTGAAATGTTTATAGAGGTTGTTATGAATTTACTCATTTCTGTAGCAATTTTATATGAATTCCTGAGTGTGGAATTTTGACAAACACTTGGACTGTAGGATATTTCACATTGTTTGACTGCCCAATTTGTAGTTATGGTATTTTAGATGGATTGTTGAAGTGTTTTAGATGGTTGGCATAGATTTAAATTCGAATATGCCATAACTCAAATCTTCAAAATATCTAATTCAAACATGGTGCCCTATATCGAATATATATAATATATCATTCAAATGATGATGCATGTTTTCCCTAGACTTTTCAGAATGAAAATTTTGAAAAGGACAGAGTGAGAAAAATTTACCAGAATGGAAGCCATTATTGGTATAGTTCGCTTCTTTGTCGCTCTTTGTCTCTATGGATCCTTTTTGGGTTCACTGTATCTCTTTTTGGGGTCCCTGTCTACCTTTTTGGATTAGGATGAATGCGAATGGGCCGAATTGGGTCGGTTGAGTTCAGGGATCAATGCATGGAATGGGGTCGGCCGAGTTCGAACGGGACGAGTTAGGGTGAATGGGGTTAGGGGTCGGTTCGACTGTGGACTATTCAATGTGAATGGGGTTAGGCCGGTCATGGGGTTATGTTCATTGTGCAATGCGAATGGGGTTATGGCACCGGTCAGATTATGTTTTCATTGTGTGCAATATTGCGAACAGTTTTAGGGCACGGTTGGGTTATGTCCGTAACATATATAACATATATATGTTATATAGTAACATATATAACATATATATGTTACATATGTAACATATATAACATATATATGTTATATATTTGTAACATATATATGTTATATATGTAACATATATATAACAATATTTTAATTTTATAAATATTTTATATATTTTATATAATATATAATATATATATTTTTATTTTATAAATATTTTTTATATTATATGTCATATTTTATATAATATGTTATATGTTATATGAATATATTATATAATATATAGTTTTTGTTCATGATATCAACATGTTCCCCTGGTGCAAATCTTGGTGGTAGTAGCAAATATTCAAATGAGAACTTTGAAGAGTGAAGTGGGGAAATGTTCCATGTGAACATCACTTGGACATGGTCGGTTAGTCGATTGTAAGAGATGGGGAATCCTTGTATCAAGGGTGCACTCTGTATGAACATTGAAAGAGAATTGGGTTAATATTCTTGAAACGGGACATGGTGGTGGACGACAATGTTAGGAAATCTAGAGATGTCATCGGGGGCCTTGGAAGAGTTATATTTTCTTTTTAACGAATTTCCCACCTTGAAATCGTTCAACCGGAGATAGGGTCCACTATCTAAAAGAGCACCACACATCTTGCGGTGTTTGGTTCCCCCTCAACATCCATTGAAAATATGGAGAACCGAGTACCATCCATGCCCGATCGTACTCATATATGCCTCATTAGATTTTTCAATGTCCACTAGGTTAGCGATATTGATGAGATAATATCTACCTTGGGATACTTGTTTTCTCTTGTCTCTGGACCAATTTGTTAGTGTTCTAATAAGAAACAAGTTTTTATTCTCTTCTCCACTAACGACAACTATTCTAGTGAAGTTCATATCGGGAAGCATCTTCCTTGGATACAGATGATGCTTGATCAACTTGGTCTTCCTCCACAAACGCATTCCACCTTTGTGACAATCAAAGTATCATCGAGCTTATTCATAATCCAATGAATCATCAGAAGAAAAAACACATGGATATTTGGATGCACTAAATTTGGAAACTCATGCTCAAGGATAGCTT
This sequence comes from Picea engelmannii, assembly GCA_009831015.1. NCBI lineage: Eukaryota > Viridiplantae > Streptophyta > Pinopsida > Pinales > Pinaceae > Picea > Picea engelmannii. The sequence goes on along the minus strand of ML791511.1, from coordinate 74,076 downwards.
GTGCGGATCTTTGTTCCTTTAGTAGATCAACAAGTAGATATATTCACCAAATCTCTTCTAGATCCCACCTAAACCCCTATAACTATAATTTTTAATAATAATACGTACAACCACTATTACCGAGTAACATATAATTTATTTCCCCAAATGCATTTGACTCATAACCACTACAATTTTTAGAATCCCAAACCCCTAAACCCTTGAAAATTTAACCCTAATATTTAACCCTTATAACCCCAAACATGTACATTAACTATTACATCTATCCATTATTAGTACTAGTCTATCACCTATGTTAACCTTAATCACTTATAACCTCTATAATTTCTAACTTATAAACCCCAAATAGCTAAAGCCTAACTTATTAACCCTAAGCACCTAATACCTATATCTCACAAACATTAATCCTTATAATACTCAAACCATATAACCACAAAAATACATATGGAAATAGGAGATCTCTCTCTAACCAATATGTTATTGGATGATGGTTCCATAGTAAACAATATGATGAAGGACACATGGGGAAAGTTAGAGAAATCAAAATTGAGGCCACTAGAGTTGTTGGTTGATAATAAAATCCATCAATCGCTTCGACAAGGCGATCAATGAACATTTCATCTTGAATTCATTCAATATATTCCAAGGATCACTGCAACATTATCAATTGGACTATTAATGATTTCAATTTCATATGGAAATAGAAGATCTCACTCTACCCAATTTAATAATATTCGATGGTGATTATAGAATAATCATTATGATGGAGACAAAAATAATTAGAGAAGCCAAAATTGTGACCACCAAAAAGGAGAAATAGTCATTGATCATTAGTGAGCCAACACAATTAATGTATATACATTGTATCACAACTATGACACAGATACATTGACACATATATGTATAATTTTTCATCACAACTATGATGCATGTACATTTTATATAAATTAATGTAGAACCTAAAAGAAAAATGAAGAAAGACCAACGAAAGCCTAAAACTTGCGTCAACCAAATTGGGTACTCTAAAATAAAATTAGGGTTTATGGTTTGCATGATGATGTGATGATGGAATAAAGTGGGTTTTTCACTCAAATTTGAGTCTAGAAACCCTCCCATATCGTTAATGCATGCCAATATTCTATCCATGAAAAATTTCAGTGCATACAGAAACTGTTTGAAAAAATTTCAACGTTGGCCCCATTCGCAGGTTCCTGTTGCCAGCCTCTAGTATCTTGATGGTGTTGATTAAGAAATCAACGAAATAGAGGGATTTTTCATCAAAATGATGATGCAAATACATTGTATATACATTAATGTAGAAACTGAAATCAAAATGAAGAAAGACTGACGAAATCCTAAAACTTGCGTCAACCAAATTGGGTACTCTGAAAGAAAATTAGGGTTTATGGTTTACATGATGAATTGATGATGGAAGAAAGTGGGTGTGTCACTAAACTTTGAGTACAGAAACTGTTTGAAAAAAATTCAACGTTGGACCCATTCGTAGGTCCCTGTTGTCGGTGTCTAGTCCTCGTGCAATTTTCATTCCTCGTTCATCGTTCCTCATTCCTCGTTCCTTGACCATGGTGTAGTCCCCAAGATCCATTATTTTTGTACAAAATTACATACTAATGGCATAAAATTATTGATGAACTTTTTTCGTCAATAGTATAGAAAATTTGTCGCAAGAATATTTACATTTGTCTCTCTTGCGACGATATCAAGTGATGCTTGGATTCATTTCATATTTGGTTTATCAACTTGAAATCTCAATTTGATACTTTAAAATCTAGATGGACCTTCAGTCAAATACAAACATGAAACTTGGAATCATTAACATATCTACTACAACATATGAAAAATAGATGGGTTTATGGTTTACATGATGAATTGATGATGGAAGAAAGTGGGTGTGTCAGTCAAATTTGAGTCTAGAAACCTTCCCATATCGTTAAGGCATGTGAATAGTCTATCCATGTCAAATTTCAATGCATACAGATATAGTTTGAAAACATTTCGATGTTGGCCCCATTCACATGTCATTGTTGTCTGCCTCTAGTATCTTAATGGTGTTGATTAAGCAATCAACAAAATAGAGGGATTTTTCATCAAAACGATGACGCAAATACATTGTATATAAATTAATGTAGAACCTGAAAGCAAAATGAAGAAAGACTAACGAAAGCCTAAAAGTTGCGTCAACCAAATTGGGTACTCTGAAAGAAAATTAGGGTTTATGGTTTACATGATGAAGTGATGATGGAAGAAAGTGGGTGTGTCTCTCAAATTTGAGTCCAAAAATCCTCCCATATCATTAAGGCATGCCAATAGTCTATCCATGACAAATTTCAGTGCATACAGAAACTGTTTGAAAAAATTTCAACGTTGGCCCCATTCGCAGGTTCCTGTTGCTAGCCTCTAGTATCTTGATGGTGTTGATTATGAAATCAACGAAATAGAGGGATTTTTCATCACAACGATGATGCATATACATTGTATATACATTAATGTAGAACCTAAAATAAAAATGAAGAAATACCGGCGAAATCCTAAAGCTTGCGTCAGCCAAATTGGGTACTCTGAAAGAAAATTAGGGTTTATGGTTTACATGATGAATTGATGATGGAATAAAGTGGGTGTGTCACTCAAATTTGAGTACATAAATTGTTTGAAAAAATTTCAACGTTGGCCACATTCCCAGGTCCCTGCTATCGGTGTCTAGTCCTCGCGAAATTTTCATTCCTCATTCCTCGTTCCTTGACCATGGTGTAGTCCCCAAGATCCATTATTTTTGTACAAAATTACATACTAATGGCATAAAATTATCGACGAACGTTTTTCGTCGATAGTATAACAAATTCGTCGCAAGATTATTTACATTTGTCTCTCTTGCAACAATATCAAATGATGCTTGGATTCATTTCATATTTGGTTTATCAACTTGAAATATCAATTTGATACTTTGAAAGCTAGCTGGACCTTCAGTCAAATACAAATATGAAACTTGGAATCATTAACATATCTACTACAACATATGAAAAATAGTTGGGTTTATGGTTTACACGATGAATTTATGATAGAATAAAGTGGTTCTGTCAATCAAATTTGAGTCTAGAAACCCTCCCATATCATTAAGGCATGTGAATAGTCTATCCAGGTCAAATTTCAATGCATACAAATATAGTTTGAAAAAATTTCGACGTTGGCCCCATTCACATGTCATTGTTGCATGTTTCTAGTATCTTGATGGTATTGATTAAGAAATCAATGAAATAGAGGGATTTTTCATCATAATGATGACGTAGATACATTGTATATACATTAATGTAGAACCTGAAAGAAAAATGAAGAAAGACCGACGAAAGCCTAAAACGTGTGTCAACCAAATTGGGTACTCTGAAAGAAAATTAGGGTTTATGGTTTACATGATGAAGTGATGATGGAAGAAAGTGGGTGTGTCACTCAAATTTGAGTCCAGAAACCCTCCCATATCATTAAGTCATTCCAATAGTCTATCCATGACAAATTTCAGTGCATACAAAAACTGTTTGAAAAAATTTCAAAGTTGGCCCCATTCACATGTCCCTGCTGTCGGTGTCTAGTCCTCGTGCAATTTTTGTTCCTTGTTCATTATTCCTCGTTCATAATTCCTCATTCCTCGTTCTTCGTTCCTTGACCATGGTGTAGTCCCCAAGATCCATTATTTTTGTACAAAATTACATAATAATGGCATAAAATTATCGACGAACTTTTTTCGTCGATAGTATAGCAAATTTGTCACAATATTATTTACATTCGTCTCTCTTGCGACGATATCAAATGATGCTTGGATTCATTTCATATTTGGTTTATCAACTTGAAATCTCAATTTGATACTTTTGAAGCTATTTGGACCTTCAGTCAAATACAAATATGAAACTTGGAATCATTAACATATCTACTAGAACATATGAAAAATAGTTGGGTTTATGGTCATTTCCATGATGAATTGATTTTGGAAGAAAGTGGGTGTGTCATTCAAATTTGAGTCCGGAAACCATCCCATATCGTTAAGGCATGTGAATAGTCTATCCAGGTCAAATTTCAATGCATACAGATACAGTTTGAAAACATTTTGACGTTGGCCCCATTCACATGTCACTGTTGCCCGCCTCTAGTATCTTGATGGTGTTGATTAAGAAATCAATGAAATAGAGGGATTTTTCATCAAAACTATGACGCAGATACATTTTATATACATTAATGTAGACCCTGAAAGAAAAATGAAGAAAGACCGATGAAATCCTAAAACTTGCGGCAACCAAATTGGGTACTCTGAAAGAAAATTAGGGTTTATGGTTTACATGATGAAGTGATGATGGAATAAAGTTGGTGTGTCACTCAAATTTGAGTCCAAAAACCCTCCCATATCATTAAGGCATGCCAATAGTCTATCCATGACAAATTTTAGTGCATACAGAAATTGTTTGAAAACATTTCAACGTTGGCCCCATTCACAGGTCCCTGCTGTCGGTGTCTAGTCCTCATGAAATTTGCATTCCTCGTTCATCGTTACTTGTTCCTCTTTCCTTGACCATGGTTTATTACCCTAGATCCATTATTTTTGTACAAAATTACATACTAATGGCATAAAATTATCGATGAACGTTTTTTGTCGATAGTATAGCGAATTTGTCGCAAGGTTATTTACATTTGTCTCTCTTGCGACGATATGAAATGATGCTTGGATTAATTTCATATTTGTTTTATAAAATTGAAATTTCAATTTGATACTTTTCAAGCTAGCTAGACCGTCATTCAAATACAAATATGAAACTTGGAATCAATAACATATCTACTAGAACATATGAAAAACAATTGGGTTTATGGTAATTTCCATGATGAATTGATGATGGAAGAAAGTGGGCCTGTCAGTCAAATTTGAGTCTAGAAACCCTTCCATATCGTTAATGCATGTGAATAGTCTATCCAGGTCAAATTTCAATGCATACAGATACAGTTTGAAAACATTTCCACGTTGGCCCCATTCACATGTCATTGTTGCCCGCCTCTAGTATCTTGATGGGGTTGATTAAGAAATCAAAAAAATAGAGGGATTTTCCATCACAACTATGACGCAGATACATTGTATATAAATTAATGTAGAACCTGAAAGAAAAATGAAGAAAGACTGACGAAAGCCTAAAAGTTGCGTCAACCAAATTGGGTACTCTGAAAGAAAATTAGGGTTTATGGTTTACATGATGAATTTATGATGGAATAAAGTGGGTGTGCCACTCAAATTTGAGTCTATAAACCCTCCCATATCGTTAATTCATGCCAATAGTCTATCCATAACAAATTTCAGTGCATACAGAAATTGTTTGAAAAAATTTCAACAGTGGCCCCATTCGCAGGTCCCTGTTGCTAGCCTCTAGTATCTTGATGGTGTTGATTAAGAAATCAAATAAATAGAGGTATTTTTCATCACAAATATTATGTAGATACATTGTATATACATTAATGTATAACCTAAAAGCAAAATGAAGAAAGACTGACGAAATCCTAAAACTTGCGTCAACCAAATTGGGTACTCTGAAATAAAATTAGGGTTTATGGTTTACATGATGAAGTGATGATGGAAGAAAGTGAGTGTGTCACTCAAATTTGAGTGCAAAAATCCTCCCATATCGTTAATTCATTCCAATAGTCTATCCATGACAAATTTCAGCGCATACAGAAACTGTTTGAAACAATTTCAACGTTGACCCCATTCGTAGGTCCCAGTTGTCGGTGTCTAGTCCTCGTGCAATTTTCGTTCCTTGTTCCTAGTTCCTTGACCATGGTGTAGTCCCCAAGATCCATTATTTTTTTACAAAATTACATACTAATTGCATAAAATTATCGATGAACTTTTTTCGTCGATAGTATAGCAAATTTGTAACAAGATTATTAACATTTGTCTCTCTTGCGATGATATCAAATGATGCTTGGATTCATTTCATATTTGGTTTATCAAATTGAAATCTAAATTTGATACTTTGCAAGCTAGCTGGACCTTCATTCAAATACAAATATGAAACTTGGAATCATTAACATATCTACTAGAACATATGAAAAATAGTTGGGTTTATGCTCATTTCCATGATGAATTGATGATGGAAGAAAGTGGGTGTGTCAGTCAAATTTGAGTCCAGTAACCATCCCATATATTAAGGCATGAAAATAGTCCTTGACCATGGTGTAGTCCCCAAGATCCATTATTTTTGTACAAAATTACATACTAATGGCATAAAATTATCGACGAACTTTTTTCGAGGATAGTATAGAAAATTAGTCGCAAGATTATTTACATTAGTCTCTCTTGTGACGATATCAAATGATGCTTGGATTCATTTCATATTTGGTTTATCAACTTGAAATCTCAATTTGATACTTTGCAAGATAGCTGGACCTTCAGTAAAATACAAATATGAAACTTGGAATCATTAACATATCTACTAGAACATATGAAAAATAGGGTTTATGGTAATTCTAAGAAGATTCAAATAGGTAACAATATTGATGAAATCTTATACGATCATGATGGTATAAAAATGAAAGAGCTTCTCTTGGTTTCAAGAACAATTTATCCTCTACTTAACAAGGCCAACCACGTGAAGGTGGAAGATCACATGGCCCCTCCCCTCCCCCTCACATCACTCTCAATTGATCCCCAAAACCCAATCTATAAAATATAAAATAATCGAAAGCAACGTCCTATTAAGATTCATGCATAGAAACT
>ML791511.1:32732-62261 GCA_009831015.1 Picea engelmannii | reverse complement strand
ATGGTCATATATGTAGTCATATTTATTCATTGATTTCTGTCAATTGGTGGTATATTTAGTCAATTTAATTATTAACTAACATCAATTAGCATTATATTTAGTCATTTTAATTTTTAATTATCATCATTTGGTAGTTTATTTAAAAAAAAATTGTTCAGTGATTTCTGTCAACTGGTAGTATATTGATACATTGTTTATTAATTGCATAGTCATTATATTTACTATTAGTTTAGTAGTAAATTTTCATTTATATGATATGAATAATTTATTGAATACCATAAATTGTATAATGCATAAATAAACATATTATTAAACTTGGATTAAAACATAAAAGAAAATAAAAATATTATATATAATACAAACCATATAATTTTCTATATACAATATACGAACAAGCTATATACAACATGATAAAAGTTAAAAGAATGATTCAACATCATGATTAAAAAAAGGTAATTTGCAATTAAAAAATATAATGAAATTTTGATGAACTGTACGATGTTCATATATAATAATAATAATAATAATAATAAATGTTAAACTCTGAGAGTTTCCAACTCTTCCAAATACACCATGATAAAGATCCTTGAACAACACCATGATAAAGATCCATGAACAACACATTCAAACTACTGCATAAAGTAGTGGGACAAGTTGTCTAACAACTCGTACATGATAAACATCAACTTGTCATTTTTTGAAAATATTTTAATGGCCACCGTGTGAAGGCTCCTTCTTTCTCTTTTAGATGGGCATCTCCATTTATTTTGTCTTCATAAGAAAGGGGTATGCTACTTGTGTTAATTTTTTACTACTGGTATTAGGTTATTTCCAAATTACATGAGCATTCATTGCATTTCCAAAAAAAAAGCATAAAGAGGATCACTGAAAGAAAATCAATCACAAGGTACATAACATTGTATCATGGGAAACCCTCACGGGGGAGAAAACCTAGCAAAAACTTCCTCAATAATAGATTGCCAATACAATGCCAATACTAATACCAAAACGCCATAATAAACTAAGATTGAGCATGTGCCTCTCTTCTCCTTCCTCCTGCAACTGCAACTTCCTTCAATATATGCACATTGGATGAGTGAGTGTGAGTGTGTGCAATTGAGGCACCATCCTCACATATAAATACTACTTGAGGAGGCGCTAGGGTTATGTCTCTTCACTTGGTGGGGCCGACTTCTTCTAGAAGTGGTTAAAACCACTTTATAAACACTAGGGGTCGACTTTACAAATACCCCCATAAAAATATAGTTTAATCAATCCAAAAAAGGGGATTTGATCTGATACAAGACTCAACATGATCAATCCGCAAAAAGGGATTTAATCTATAAGATAATAACTCAAATATAATTAGAATATTCTTCAAAGTTACAATATTTCAACACTCCCCCTTAACAATAAGGGTATTATAATGACATGACCCAATACAACATCATCAAGAGAAGGAGAGGGTAGCATCGTCATCTGCATTTGGAACACTGACTGGCACATCTATAAATCATCATATTTTTTTCATAAATATCATCATTTCTTATAGCATGGAGTTGGAGTAACATCATCATCATCATTGATCTGGGATATTTTCATCGTGACTTATAAAGAATCGCATTAAATGAGCATAAATTAAAGTGCATTGTTAAAGAAGGAAAAGATCAAAAATGAAGAGACATAAGCATCATATCTGAACACAAAAAATTGATAACAAAGTTCCTCCCTGGTGGACTACGTCTTTGGGTCCTTCTCTCAAATGGGTAGGCTCTTTCATTAACTCAGCAAAATAATTTGGAAAAATAAAGCTCAGATCAGAAAACAGACAGCACCACTGAATTCATGGCGTTGAATTACCCAGAAATTATTGTCTCCACACCTCGATCTGACTATGGCACTCCTAGGCCCAAGAACAATTTCATCTCGATTTACATGCCCTCTGCAACCTGTAATTATGATTGTCATTTGCATCAAAATGCGTGCCTGGATGGTCATACGGTCTGCACGCCTTTCCCTCTTCCGTGGTCAAGCGGATGCACCTTTTAATAAATAAAATGGGCATTGGTTACTATGTGGTACCCTTGGCCTCTTGGTTAGGGTGGATATATTAAGGCATTGGTTGCGGGCAGAGGTCCCAGGGTCAAACTCCATGGAAACTCCTTTTGGCAATGTATTGTTATATGGTGTATATATATATGAGTTTTTTCCGCCAGTTTAGAGGTTCTACTAGAACCATATCCAAACGATATATAAATGTGGATAGGTTTGGCATGGTCTACCAGATTTGGAAAACCCGCCAACCTTTTTTTTTCCAAAAAATTGTTCACGGGTTGTCCTTGGGCATTTCCCTCCTACCACGTGGAAGCCCCTCAATGTTCCACATTTCCACCTGCCAATTCAGAACGCCATGTCAACATGCCACATCAACCGTACAGACTGTATGGAATTCCATGTGGCATGATCCGATTGGTCCACTGATAGGTTCAAAAATGCCAAAATCGAGTGACATGTGGTAGCCTCTGGTGCTTCCACATCATCACGTTGATGTCAACATGCCACATGTCACTTCCCTGCTTCTGTAACGTGTGTTTTATGGATGCTGACATCATCCTTACAGATGTTGACGTCAACAGTACGGATGTTGACTCATCCCCTGCTCACTGGGCTAGGTTGACCAAAATTTGACATCGAATATATTTCCATATGTAACTCTATTTAATGAGTTATTTGCGTCATTAGAAATCTTGTGACGCTCTCTTCACAATAATGCCATTTTCACTAAGTTTTGGGGAATTTGATTTTTTTCCCTTTCCGTGTCTACTGAAGCCAGTCTAAGCATCCTGAGTTGCCTCTGTGAGTTCTGAGTTGTTCTTATCCTTCTCTAGATCCTTTTTGGATCACCCCTTCTCACTGAGAGATTTTTGGACCACCAATATCTTTCATCAATAAACAGGTAAGTGAGGGAAGAGTCTCCTCACTTTGTCCTTCTCTATCCATTTTGCCTTGCTTGGATGTGTTCCTTTTAAGCCTACTCGAAGATAATCAAAATCACCCCTATGTGAAGTCCTCATCCTCCTTTCCATGATGATATATTCCTATAACTAATCCAAGTACTCAGCTACAAACTCATCAACTGAAGGTATTAAAAATTCCTCATCTTTATCCATGATCATGGGAGGCTTAAAAAGTTTCAAGTTCTCAACATTCACAACTAAGTAAATATGCATGTAAGGTGGAATATCTATATGAAAAGCATTGGTACCACTTTTATCCAAGATAGTGAAGTGTCCATAACAAATGGGATTTAGTTTCTTTCCTTCGTCCTTCAATATCTCCTTGCTGATGTAAATCCATACCCGGTCTCCAACTTGGAACTAATGATAAACCCTGTTCTTTTCATGCTGAGATTTATGATGTGCTTGACTTCTCTCCAAATACTCCCTAACTACCTGGTGTATCTGATGGATCATTTGGATGAACTTGCGAGATCTTTCCTATGTTTTTTCTTCATTCACATCGGCATCTCTCCCATACATCAAGTCCAAAGGAACCTTTGGTAGGTACCCAAAACAAGTCTCAAAATGTGAACTCAAAGTGGATGAATGTAAAGACCGGTTGTACGCACATTGTGCATAGGGTATTTGTTCATCCCATAACTTGGGATGCTTGTTGCAGTACCCTCGAAGAAAAAGTACTATTGTTCGGTTTACCACCTTTGTCTGTATATCGGTTTATGGATGGAAAGCAATGATTCTCTTCAATTTGGTGTCCATATTCCTCCACAAGCTAGTCCAAAATTTCCCAAGGAATCGAGTATCTCGATCCGAGACAATGGATGTGGGTAACCCAAATTGAACCCAAACATACTGAAAGAAGAGATTAGCAGTCTTCTCAGCAATGATATGTTTTTTACATGGCATCAAGATACACATCTTGTTGAACCTATCCACTACAGCATAAAAATAATCATGACCCCCTCTGGTCATTGGTAAACCCCCTACAAAATCCATGGAGATACTTTCCCATGGATGGGATGGAACAAGAAGTGGTGAGTATAGCCCTAGTTTTCTATTAGTAAGCTTACAATTAGAACACATCACACACCCCTTTACATATTTAGTCACAATTGCTTGCATTTGAGGCCAGTAACAAAACCTATGAAAATGAGCCATAGTTTTTCCTACCCCAAAATTCCCAGACACAAGAGAAGTGTGAGCTTATCGTATTACATGGAATCGTTCACTTGTAGGAATAAATAGATTTCCAAGATGGTAGAGTAGTTTTCCCTGTAGACAATAGTTCTCTACATGTGCAACATGGGCTAGATTCTCATATACTTCTTTAAAATCTTCATCGATGGCATATTTTTCTACATAGTTATCATGAGAAAAATAAGTATTATTCAAAATAATAGAAGCAGCAATAGGAGGTCTAGAAAGCATATCATCTACCTTGTTACTTGTACCCTTTTTGTACTTGATTATCAAATGAAATTGTTGTAGAAAACCCATCCATCTATAGTGTCGATATTGTTGCAACTTGGTATGTTCTTGGAGATATTGTAAGGGTTGGTGAAATATATGTATGATTGTTTCCTTCCCTAACAAGTAGTACTTCCACTTCTTTATGCTCTGGACTAATGCATACAACTCTTTCTCATATGTAGAATAGTTAACAACAGCTTGGTTAAAATTGTCAGAGTGGTAACAGATAGGCTTACGATATTGCATCAATACTACACCCATGGCGTATCTGCTAGAATCTATCTCGATCTCAAAAGGATGTTGAATATTCAACAGTGCTAATACTGGTGCAGTACTAATCTTCTCCTCCAAAATGTTGAAATAATTTTATTGTTTTCCTTCCTACTGAAAAGTGTTCTTCACACTAGTTAAGGCATGCAAAGGAGTTGTTGTAACATCCCTGACCACCCATGTCGGGGCATGTTACACCAGAGAACTCTTTCATTCTCTCTGTGGAACATATTGTAACATACCCAACATCCAACTGAGCTATGCCACATAAATTTTTTGAACTCCATGCAATTAAAACATATACACACAAAACTCTTGTGGAAATTTATATATAAAAATGTAAACAGACAAATACATTATGTAAATGCATGGATTCATACCGAAATAATAGTAAGCATATACATGCATCATATACAAGCAATACCCATAAATATAAAGACAGTTATAACCACACATAACATAAACCCATAAAAATACACACGTAAATAATAATGCAGCATGTAAATTTATCACACATTTGACACTTATCTTGGTAATAATGTCACCAATTGTGTTAATACCTTCCACGAACCTCCCATCCTTAGACCACACTTCTCATCACTCTTATCAGTGGGTCACCCCCGATCTGGGACTAAACTCTACATGGGTAAAGGGATTCCTAACCATGCTAATGGTTCATAGACAACCGGAAAGACTCCTTCACAGGTGCCAAATCAAAATAACATCCTATAGTCTCTCATTCCCCATATGCCTATCCCACCCTAGGAATTGTGCCCCTTCTTTGCTCAATAGTCCTTCAGTTTCCCCACTTCCCTTGCAGGGCTTCAACAACAAGTCGGATAGGAAGTATCAAAGTCCTGTAGTTGTATTTTATCACCCTCAGGAAATCAATTTCCAACAATTCTTTCACCCAGAGAGAAATTGATCACGAGCCTGACAACCCTCTTCTTCAGTCCATCTCCCAAGATGACCAGGTATACAAATAGATATGGATATGGATACAAGTTCAGGTACAATGACATGAAGATACGAAGGATGGTTGACTGTGTGAGTGAATGCTCATGGTATCACTCAATGGATGATTGAATGATGGAAGGAATGATGGAAAATGGACTAAGTCCAAGCAATATGTATGCATGTCCCCAACTTGACACTTGTCATGTTGGAAGCTACTTTGTCCCACTTGTCCCCAACTTTGGAACTTAGGATAAAATAATTATCCATATTTTATTATTTAAGGAATATTAATATAATACTCCTTTTTGGCCAAAGCTTCCTAGATTATCCCTTTTTCTTAACTTTTATCCCCCCCCTTTCCCTATCTATTGGATTTTAGTCCCCCGTACTCTTTTATCATGGTTGGTCTATGCGCAACGATGTATTTTATATTAATGATGAGACACATACAAAAATAGGCGCACTAGACTTTAACATCTAGGCTCTCTGGCCTAATCAAGACATAAGATTCCTAGCTTATAATAACTGGCTCACTATCCTATAAAATGCAACATATACACAAAGGATCCCTGGCCCCAAAATTGTGCGCACTTAAGTTGTTGCACGCGATATCCTAGAATGTGCACACTTCATCATTTTACTGTGCAATATATGCGCACACTATGCCATGAAAGGTGCATATAAAAATGATATTAAATAGCTCACCAACTTAAGTACATTTTCATTTACATTTACAATTGGGCTCGGCCTATGGATATTACAATCCCCTCCCCTTATTTATGCATTGTCCTCAGTGCATCATATACACATATAAAACAAAATTTTCAAAAATCCTCAAAAAGATGTGGGTATTTCTCCCACATTGCATCCTCATGCTCTGACGTAGCTTCCTTAGGACCGTACCAGGTCCATTGGACCTTTACAATCCCTATGGCTCGATTCCAGAGCTGTTTGATTTTTTGGTCCAGGAGGTGTGCCGGATGCACTTGGAAAGCACCTTCTTTCTCCACCCGAATCACACTCCAATCAATAACATGATTAGCATCAGCTATATATTTCTTTAGCAATGGTACATGGAATATATTATGCATAGACATAGATGTAGGCAATGAAATCATATAATATACTGGACCAATCCTCTCTAGGATTTCAAATGGTCCACAATAGCAAGCTGCCAACTTTGAACAATTTCCCAACTTCAGGGAACTTCTGTTGACTTTCACTTTCAAGAATACATGGTCCCCAACTTTAAATTCCCTATGATTTCTTCCCTTATCAGCATAGATTTTCTTCTTGTCTTGGGAAACCTTTAAATTTTGTTTTATTTTCAACATTTTCTCCTCCATTTCCCTGAGAAAATATGGCCCAACCACTACTCTATCTGTTGGGTTATCCCAGCTTACTGGTGTGTTTCATTTTCTGCCATAAAGTGCCTCAAATGGGCTCATCTTTAGAGATTTTTGGTACCTATTGTTATAAGAAAACTCTACCAAGTGTAGGTAGTCTTCCCATTTTAATGGTTTATCCATCACATACATCCTCAACATATCCTCAATCACTTGATTCACCCTCTCTGTTTGTCCATCTGATTCTAGATGATAAGTTGTGCTAAAATTCAAATTTGTTCCAAATCCATTAAATAATCCCTTCCAAAAATTTGAGGTAAATTTTGGATATATGTCAGACACAATTGTCTTGGGTATGCCATGTAATCGATCTATTTATCTCATATAACTATCAACAATGTTGGCTTCCTTGTGAGTTATCTTAACTGGAATAAAATGGGCAGCTTTAGTAAGATTATCCACCACTACCATGATAACATCATGTTGCTTGTTTGTTCTGGGAATTTTGGTGATGTAATCCATGGTTACAACTTCCCATTTCCACTCAGGAATGGGTAATGGCTGTAGAAAACCAACTGGGTGTCTATGCTTGGCCTTTACTTTTTGACATTCCAAACATTTGGCAATAAAATCAACAACTTCTTTCTTCATGTCTGGCCAATAATATTGGCTTTTGACAGTTGCAATAGTTTTCTGATAACTTGGGTGTCCAGCATAAGGTACATTATGCATTTCTCTCAATATCATATTTTTCAATTCCTCGAAATTCGGTACATAAATTATTCCCCTGTACATGAAAATTACATCATTATCTAGCTTGTATTCTTCAATTTTCTACTGCAAATTACCTTGTTGTCATTTTTCCACTAATTCCTTGTATTGCAAATCTGATTTGGCAGCCTCTAAAATTTTGTGTTTCAAATCTGATTGGTACATGCTAATGGCTATATCATGCACTTCATGCACTCTTTTGTTGAGTGCATCATCCACTTTTTTCTCTTTCCCCTTGATATGCTTTATATCAAAGTCATATTCACTTTGAAATTCTAACCATCTGCTTTGCCTAGCATTTAGAGTTGGCTAATCAAATAAATATTTTAGACCATTGTGGCCTATCCTCGGTTCAAACCTTTTTCCCATGAGGTAGTGCCTCCATTTCTTCAAGTCATGCATTATGGCTTCCAACTCCAAATCATGAGTGGCATGGTGTCTTTCATTCTCCTTCAACTTCCTTGATTCATAACATATAACAAACCCATTTTGACTAAGGACTCCACCAAGTCCTTCTTTGCATCCATCTGTGCATACAATGAAGTCTTTGTTTGAGTCTGCAATCCTTATTATTGGAGCACTTGTTAATAATTGTTTCAAGTGTTGGAAACTCTTTTCATAATCCAATGTCCACTGAAACTTCACACCCTTCTTTTGCAAGGAAGTGATTGGGTGTGCAATCTTTGAAAATCCTTCAATAAATCTCCTATAGTAGCCTGCAATGCCCATGAATGATCTGAACTCTGTCACATTCTTTGGCACTGACCATTCTCTAATGGATTCTATCTTCTCAGGATCCACTGTTATCCCATCCTCTGAAATGATATGTTCCAAATAATGGATTTGTTTCTGATAAAATGAGCACTTTCTCAATTTGGAATACAACTGATGCTCCCGTAATAATTGCAACACCATCCTCAAATGATTCTCATGATCTTCTTTTGAATTGTAATATACAAGGATGTCATCCAAAAATACAATGACAAACTTCTCTAAATATTCTCGGAAAACACCATTCATTAAGCACATGAAAACAATTGGTTCATTTGACAACCCAAATGGCACCATTGTGAACTCATAATGGCCATACCTTGTCCTGAAGGAGGTCTTGCTAATGTATTCTTCCATAATCCTTACTTGATGGTATCCTGACCTGATATCTATCTTTGAAAATATCTTTACATCCTTCAACTGATCAAAGAGATCATCAATCCTTGGCAGAGGATACTTGTTCTTCACAGTTACCTTATTTAGTTGATTGAAATCAATGCACAATCTTATTGTCCCATATTTCTTCTTCAGGAATAAGACTGGGGCACCCCAAGGTGACACACTTGGGTGTATATACCCCTTCATCATAAGTTCTTCAAGTTTCATTTTCAACTCCTTCAGCTCTGATGTACTCACTCTGTAAGGAGTCTTTGACACTGGAGTTGCTCCAAGCATTAAATTTATATAGAAATCAATATCTCTCTTTCGGGGTAGTCCTGGTACCTCCTTGAACACATCTTCAAAATATTCTAGGACTGCATGATCTTCCAAATTTGGCACCTTATCTTTAGGTGTCTCTTCCATATGAGCTGCAAATATTTGACACCCTTTTATGTAACATTTCTTCAGTTGCAATGCTGAAATTTCTTTGATGGTTACTGCCCTGGGAATCCTGTGCACTTTCCTTTGGTTCCCATCCTCATCCAAGCAACTAAATGCCTTGTTATGAAAGTCTAGGATAGCATGATGTTGGTCCAACCAGTCCATCCGAATTAGACAGTCATAGGAACCTAAAGGCAAGATGCTCAAATCTTCCCTCGTGTTCAGTCCATTCATGTGTATAGGACATGACTTAACCATCTCATTAAATTTTCTTTTGGCTCTGGTAGCTAGTTGCACGAACCAATATTTTACATGCTTTCTTCTTGGCAAATGCAAACTTTCCACCATCTTAGGATCTATATAACTATGACTAGCTCCTGAATCAATTAAAATAGCAATGGTTTGGTTGTTGATCATACCTTCCACTTCAATCATATGTGGTTGATAATCTTCTTTCTTGTTGTCTACGGTTGCATATATTCTTGGTACGTTTCTACCCATTTCCTCCATTGTTTTATCTTGTTGTACATTGTGAACACCCCTCACTTTTTCCCCTCTGTGAGGGCAATCTCTGAACATATGATATCCTTTACAACCCCAACATTGAATAGGTGGTTTCCTTAGCCTTTGACCCCCTATCTCTATCGTTCTGGTTCCTCTAGAAGTTGGTTGTCCCTAAGGGTTATTTCTGAATAATGGTGGCTTAGACCCCTTCTTCCTTTGATCCATCTTGAATTTCTTTTTGTCTTCCCAAGATTTTTGGAAATTTGGCCTTGATTTTTGTTGATCATATAGGAATTTATCTCACCTTATGGTATCCTCCAATGTCTTGGGATAATCATACTATATTTTTTCACTGATTAATGATGGAAATCCACTCAAATACCTCTTAATATTAATTGTCTCATCCTTGATGAAAGAAACATACTTCAACAATTCTAAAAACCTTCTCTCATATTCATCTATGGTCATACTCCCAAACTTGAGTTCAAAGAACTCTTTCATTTTCTTGTCATAGTATCTCTTAGTCAAGTATTTCTTTTCAAAATACTTCTTGAATTCTCTCCAAGTAACACTTCTCTCTTTAATTTGTTTCACCTATAGAAGTTGATCCCACTACATGGATGCCTTTCCCTTGAGTTGATAGATGGAAATTCTACCTTCTGCATGAAAAGAATAATTATGCAATTGAAAATACTTTCTCATGCCTAGATTCTGCATCTTCATCCTTCTTTGATGCAGGAGAATCGTTAGCGAGGACATGGATCAGGACCACTCAGCACCTAGGAATCTTTTCAAAATCTCAATGATGGCATTCACAACAAATATTTTGAAGCATGCCTGAACTAAACGTCGGGAAATATTTTGAAGCACGCTTGAATGATCACGAGCAAAGTGGGAGTTTCCACTCCCGCTCTGGAATATGACTGAACTAATATAGCCGTTAGGTTAGGTTTTGTAGTATACAAGTGGTCGGGGGGAACCCTAAGGACCCTCTGAAATAAATAGAGGTTTTGTACACCCAAATGAGGTTGATGCAAGTTAGTAGGAGATTTCTAAATTTTAGTTGTTGTTTTGATTATAGCTATAGTCACTTTTACTTTTGAATGAAGATAACAGAGGAAAATTGACCCAATGCATGGTGTGGAAATTGCTTGCAATTCCTTGTTATTGTGTTTTCATGAATGAATGAATTTCGTTATGAGTAGAGAGAACTATGAATGTTAGTATAAGTTTCAATTGTTCTCTTCTATCGAATCGATGCAAGGTGTGCACACATAACGCAAGGAGTGTGTTGACGGGATCTATTTTGGTTCTGAAGCTAAGAAGAGATAGCATGAAACTTTCCCCTTTGCAAGGAGTGCAAAGTGACTGTTGCAAGGCATGCATAATCATCCACAATAACTCAAACCTTGCATAAGAATCGGTTGCAAGGTGTGCATCGATCAAAAGGAGAACGTGAGGAGGGCAAGAAGAATTTCTTTTCAAGAAATACTTCATATATGAGTTATCAAAAATCCCTGAAATGCAAGGAGTGCGTGGGAAGTTGAAACCTTCACGAATGCCAAGAGCAGAAGGGATAGCACTTTTCAGAAGTGTAGTCGAGGTCCGAGAGATGGACTCGCAGGAGGTTCAAAGGTGAAGATATTTCAAGACTTATAAAATCTTCTAAGTCAGAAGAAATCAGAAGCTCAGGAGGAGGAGGGACAGTGTTCATTGGATCACAATGTAAGGGATCAACAATCATCTAATAGAAACAAGGTGCATGAGATTTAATGCTTCGCACACACAAGAGAGAGAACTAATCAAGATCTGAGACTTGAGATTTTTTAAGCCTGAAGAGCCAGAAATACGAAGTGAAATATCGTCGTTCGATCATCCAAAGCAGACATGAACCGTCAGATCGTCCAAAGTGAACCTCAAGTATCGGATCGATCAAGTGAATCTGAGCCGTCAGATATCGCGAATTCAAGAGAAAGCAAGTTGAAAGTTGAGATTCCTAAAGCGCGGAGAGTCAGAGAACCGAAGTGAATCTGGACCGTTAGATCTAGAAGGGTACGTGTTGGTGGGTCCTGAGATCTAGAGGAAGAAAAAGGTGAAGCGTTGAAACACCTGAAGCCTGAAGATTTGAAGAGTTGAGAGTTGTCGATCTATAAGTGGAAACTTGTCAGCAGATCATGAGCTCTGGGAAAATTGTAGTGGGGTTTCATTTTGAGAATTGAGATTGTCGAATCCCGAAGACCCAAAGACCCGAAGTGAATATGGGTCGACATATCTAGAGGAGACGTGGCATGAATCCATGGACTTCGGGTAAAGTCTCGAAGTGATTCATAGTTGTTGGATCTAAGAGAGATGTGGAATTCATCTATGTACTCCCAATAAATACATAAAGTGATCCTCGATCGTTAGATCAGGAGGACACGCATCAGTGGATCAGTGCCTTCATATAAAATCCATTTGGAAAAGGGAAAATTTTGAGATTTGAGATCTCATAAGTCCGAAGACCCAAATGAGATCTTGACCGTTGATGGAGAGTAGGGCCACAAGAACGTTGATTCGAGTTTAAAGATCAAAATACCCGAAGTGATGGCAGGATCGTTGATTATGAAGACAGGTGTTTGCAGATCTTCCGCTCCGAAAGATTTCCCTACAAAGGAAACCAAGGTTTGAGATTTGAGAATTTCGAAGTCCAGAATTTTGAATCGACCACAGTCGTTGATCTAGGAGAAGGAGGGAAGAATCGTTTATTCCAAGAAATATATCTCGATTGTCCATTCGAAAGCACCATCAATATTGTGAGATCGATGGTCATCCTGCATTGCAGGGATAGAAAGTACTCAATATTTATGGTATTGAGGGCATGCCGCAATCGATACCACGGTCTTAGGGAAAATACATGTGGACGCTCAGGGTGAATTGCGGGGAAAAAAGTGGTTTGACACCAACCCACTCTTGAGCGTGCTGCAATCATGTGTAGGCGTGAGGTCATCGCCCAAGGTCACATCTAAGAAGGAGCCAAGAGAAAAGGCACTAATGCCAACTCTGATATTTCACAGAACATGAAAGGGAAGGTCGCGGGTATCGTGAAGCTTGCGTAGGGAGCCGAGAGGACCTGTGGTTAATACAGTATGAGACCAACAAGGTTTCAGAGGGTCGTTCAACTCCATAATCGAAAATCCTGACCGGGAGGTCGTGCAACCCTTAGGAGAGAAGGGGTTCTACAACAAGTGGTATCAGAGCTAAAGTTTTTCTTGTAGACAACAGGAAAAGGAGAAGAGACAAAAGGACTCGAAGTTGTACTATGTTTGTGACAGACAGTCAACACAATGATACCGAGGAGATGAGTGGAACCATTTTTATCCAATCAGGCTGTAGAAAGAGAAATGCGAGAACTTCATGCAAGATTAGAGGCAATGGAGGCAGTGCAGAGACAAACACTTGATGTTGGAGACATCAACGATGCAAAGAGTGAATAAGTAGAAGTCGAAGAAGTTGAAGGAGAGGATGTTTTCAAAGAAATTTTGTTGAGATTAGTTGTTATATTGGGAGCTAGAACCAAGATAGAGGTCCCAATGTATGAAGGAAATTTAGATGTTGAAGAGCTGTTGGATTGGATAAGATCCATGGACAAACATTTCGACTATGAAGATTTCGATGAAGAGAAAAGGGTGAAACATGTAATCACCAGGATAAAAGGACATGCAGCACTATGGTGGGATGAACTACAGGATGAGAACAGAATCAAAGGAAAACATAAGATAAAGAATTGGGACAGAATGGTAGCCAAGCTGAAGGCTAAGTTCATGCCCAAAGATTATCATATCAATCTGTTCAGGAAGTTGCAAACCCTAAGATAGAAGGGTATGATAGTTAAGGAGTACATAGAGGAGTTCTACAGGCTGAACATTAGAAATGGACAAAGAGAGAAAGATGAAGAAAATTTTTCTAGGTATATAAATGGCTTGAGATATGAAATCCAGGTTGATCTCAGCATGATGTCAGTAAGGACGGTGGAGGATGCTTATCAGTTTGCACTAAAGGTAGAGGAGAAGTTGGCCAGAAAACAAATACAACGAGGAAGAGGTAAAATCCCAGCCCCAAACAAAGGCAAGGGAGTTACCCATGATAAGGCACATAAGTCTAAAGACGAGATTGAGAAGCCACATAGTCACTCAGAAAAGGGAGGAATTTCCCAAGGAAGATAGGGTGGTGGAAGAAGTTCTTCTAGAGGAAGAGGAAAAAGAAGACAAGGAGAAGTAAGATGTTATGCCTGTGTAAATATAGGGCACGTGTCTTGGGAATGTCCCAAGAAAAATAAATAAGGAGGAGGTGAAGCTCACATTTCAGAAGAACAAAGAAGGAATGTTGAAGCAGAAGGAGTAGAGGATGGAACATCCCTGGTGTTGAGAAAGGTTCTCTTAAAACCAGAGGCAAAAGTTGAAAATCCATTGCAGAGGAACAGTCTCTTCAAGACAACTTGCAAGACTAAAGACAGAGTATGCAAGGTGATAATTGACAGTGGGAGCACTGATAACTTAGTATCCACATATATGGTGGATAAATTGGAGTTGGAGACAAGTGCACATCCGAATCCATACAAAGTCTCATGGTTGCAGAAAGGACACCAGGTAATTGTTACTAAACAATGCTTGGTTGAATTTAAGATAGTAAGATATAGAGATGAAATTTTACGTAATGTAATTCCCATGAATGTATGCCATATTTTGTTGGGAAGACCATGGTAGTTTGACAGGAATGTCATTCATGAGATGGGAGGAAGAATACATATACCTTGGATAAAAATGATTGAACACACATGTTGTTGCCAATGGAGGAGAAGAAAGTGAAAGAGGAAGTCAGCACAAGCATACTTCTCATGAGTGGGAAAGAACTCTTGAAAGAATTCAATAAAGAACAAGAGATGCAGTTTGATGTGGTGAGGAAACCCATAGTTATCCTTACAAGTACTTCAATGGATGATTTTCCTGAAGAAGTTCAGGAATTATTGGATAAATTTTATGACATAGTGGTGGATGAGATTCCTAACTCATTTCCAACCATTAGAGGTATCAGCCACCATATTGACTTGATACTAGGAGTAATTCTGCCAAACAAAAAAGCATACAGATTGACACCTCGAGAGAACGAGGAAGTGAAGAACCAAGTCCAAGAATTGTTAGACAAGGGTTTGGTTAGAGAGATATTGAGTCCATGTGCAGTACCAACTGTATTGAGTCCAAAGAAGGATGGAGGATGGAGAATGTGTATAGACTCAAGAGCCATTAACAAGATCACCATCAGGTATAGGTTTCCTTTACCAAGAATGGATGATTTAATGGACTGTTTGAGTGGATCAAATTTCTTTTCTAAAATAGATTTGAAAAGTGGATACCACCATATTAGAAGGAGAGAAGGTGATGAGTGGAAGATAACCTTTAAGACAAATGAAGGTTTGTATGAGTGGCTTGTTATGCCATTTGGCTTAACAAATTCCCCGAGTACTTTTATGAGGTTGATGAATGAAATACTGAAATATTTCATTGGAAAGTTTGTGGTTGTATATCTGGATGATATACTAATATTTAGAAGGGCTAAATAGGAGCATTTGAGGCACCTAACAGTAGTTATGAGGAGACTACAACAGAAGAAGTTGTTGATAAATCTGAATAAGTCCTCTTTTATGAAGACATAACTCATTTACTTGGGTTTTGTGATCTATTCAAATGAACTGAAGATGGATCTAGAGAAGGTGAAAGAAATCAAAGAATGGTCGTCACCAAAGAGTATGTTTGAAGTAAGGAGCTTCCATGGATTAGCAAGTTTCTATAGGAATTTCATCAAGGACTTCAATGGAATTTGTGCACCAATGATGGATACAGTGAAGAAGAAGCACAAGTCTTTTAAATGGATAGAGGAGGCCGAGAGGAGCTTCAATACGCCGAAGGAGAAAATAACAGAACGACCAATTCTAGTCTTGCCAAGTTTTGAAAAGACATTTCAGGTGAGATGTGATGCAAGTAGAGTTGCAATTGGAGCAGTTCTGAGTCAGGATAATAGACGTGTTACCTATTTTAGTGAGAATTTGAATGAGACCAAGAGAAAATACTCCACATATGATAAGGAGTTTTATACCATAATTAAAGCCTTGAAGAAATGGAGACATTACCTTGTCCCACAGGAATTTGTCTTGTATAGTGATAACCAGGCTTTACAATTCATAACCAGACAGAAAAAATTGAATCAGAGGCATGCAAAATGGGTTGAGTTTATGCAGAATTTTACTTTTGGCATAAAACATATTGTTGGGAATGTTAACAAAGTTGTTGATGCATTAAGCAGGAGATGTTTGATTCTGCAGAAATTTCAGGTGAAGACCTTGGGGTTTGAACACCTTAAGGATATGTAGTGTGATGATATAGATTTCAAGGAAGCATAGGAAGCATGTGCAAATCCTATGTTGGGAGACAGAATTGAGTGGACATAATATATGATTCAAGATGGATTGTTGTTCAAAGGCAATCAGTTGTGCATACCAAAATGCTCAATGAGGGATAACATTTTGAAGGAAAAGCATAGTGGAGGATTGGCTGGACATTTAGACCATGATAAAGCATTTGCATAGTTGAGCAATTCATACTATTGGCCACGTATGAGAACATAAGTGATAAATTTTTTGAATAGATGTAGAATCTGCCAACATGCAAAAGGAAAAAGACAGAACACCAGAATGTATCAGCCATTTCCAATACCAAAGAGGCCTTGGGATGCAACAAGCATGGATTTTGTGTTGGGACTATCAAGAACGCAAAGAGGATTTGATTCCATATTTGTGGTGGTGGGCAGATTTTCAAAGATGGAACATGTTATCCAATGCCATAAGACTAGTGATGCAACACATGTTGCAAATCTATTTTTCAAGGAAATTGTGAGACTTCACGGACTACCAAGAAGCATTGTCTTAGACAGGGACACTAAATTTGTTGGTCACTTTTGGAGAACATTGTGGAAGAAATTGGGGAAAGATTTTTCCTTCATCTCATCTTATCACCCTCAGACAGATGGGCATACTGAGGTGGTAAATCGAAGTTTTGGAAACTTATTGAGGAGTCTGGTCACTGAGCATCATAATCAGTGGGATTAGATTCTGCCACAAGCAAAATTTACATACAATGACTCACCAAACAGGAGCACTGGAAAGAGCCCATTCCAAATATTGTATGGAATGCAACCTAGGGGAGTATCTGAGTTGAGAGACTTGGAACAGAGTGAGATCAAGAGTGTTGGAGCAAAAGATTTTTCTGCCAAAATGCAGAAGCTCGATAGCCAGATCAAAGGACAGTTGTAGAGTTCTAACCAAGAGTAAAAGTGCAGAGCTGATCAACATCACAGGGAACTTCAATTTGAAGTAGGAGATCAAGTTCTGGCACATCTCAGGAAAGAAAGGTTCCCCAAGGGAACATATAACAAGTTAAAGATGAAGAAGATACGATCATGTAAGATCTTGAGGAAGTTTGATGAAAACACCTATGAGATTAAGCTTCCAGATGATGTGGGCATATCGCCCATATTCAACATTTCAGACCTATATCCTTATAGGAAATATGACACAAAGGGATCAGAATATCAAGAGAATATTCAGTGGGAGAAAAAAATTCCTATAGCATAAAAAACACATATGGAGAAGATCGTTGATCAGAGTATTGGCAAAAAGACCAGCAGGAAGACCTATTTTGAATATCTGGTCAAGTGGAAGGGACACCCAACAGAAGATGCCAGTTGGGAAAATGAAGCTCATATCTAGAAGCATGGAAAGTTGGTGCAGGAGCTCATGGACAGGATTCCATGAATATTTGTCAAGGGGAGTATGATGCAGGAGCATCATTAGAGAGCACACGGATCAGGACCACTCAGCGCTTGAGAATCTTTTCAGAATCTCAACATTGGCAATCACGGCGAATATTTTGAAGCATGCCTGAACTCAACGCCGAGAAATATTTTGAAGCATGCCTGAACTCAACGCCGGGAAATATTTTGAAGCACGCTTGAACCATCACGAGTGAAGTGGGATTTTCCACTCCTACTTTGGAATATGAATGAACTAAGATAGTCGTTAGGTTAGGTTTTGGAGTAGACAAGTAGTCGGGGGAACCCTAAGGACCCTATGAGATAAATAGAGGTTTTGTACGCCCAAATGAGGCTGTTGCAAGTTAGTAGGAGATTTCTGAATTTTAATTGTTGTTTTGATTATAGATGTAGTCACTTTTACTTTTGAATGAAGATAACAGAGGAAAATTGACCCAATGCATGGTGTGGACATTGTTTACAATTCCATGTTATTGTGTTTTCATGAATGAATGAATTTTGTTACGAGTATATGGAACTGTGAATGTTAGTATAAGTTTCAATTGTTTCTCTTATGTCGAATTGATGCAAGGTGTGCACACAAAATGTAGGGAGTGAGTTGACGGGATCTATTTTGGTTCCAAAGCTCATAAGAGATAGCACAAAAATTTTCTCTTTGCAAGAAGTACAAAGTCACTGCTACAAGGCGTGAAAAGTCATCCGTAAGAACTCAAAATTTGCGTAATAATCGATTTCAAGGTATGCATCAGTAAAAAGGAGAACGCCAGGAGGGAGAGAAGTATTTCTTTTCAAGAAATCCTTCGGATCTGAGTTATCAAAAATCCCTAAAAATAAAGGAGTGCACGATAAGTCGAAACCTTCACGAAGTCCAAGATCAGGAGGGATAACACTTTTTAGAAGTGTAGTCAAATTCCAACAGATGGACTCGCAGGAGGTTCAAAGGTGAATACCTTTGAAGAATTAAAAAATCTTCTAACTCGAAAGAAATCAGAAGATCAGGAGCAGGAGCAGCGATAGTGGTCATTGGATCAAAATGGAAGGGATCAACAATTGTCTGATCAGAACAAGGTGCATGAGCTTTAACACTTCGCACACACGGGAGAGAGAAGTCATCAAGGTCTAAGACTTGACATTTTTGAAGCCTGAAGAGTCAGAAATACGAAGTGAAATATCAGTTGTTCGATCATCTGAAGCAGACCCGAGCCGTCAGATCGTCCGAAGTGAACCTCAGGTGTCGGATCAATCAAGTGAATCTAAGTCGTCAGATATCGTGAGTTCAAGAGGAAGCAAGTTGAAACTTGATATTCTCGAAGCGCAAAGAGTCAGAGAACCAAAGAAAATCTAGACCATTAGATCCAGAAGGGTACGTGTCGGTGGGTCGTGAGATCTAGAGGAAGGAAAAGGTGAAGCATTGAAATACCCGAAGCTCGAAGAGTCGAAGAGATGAGAGTCGTTGATCTGTAAGTGGACACTTGTCAGCAGATCGCGAGATCCAGGAAAATTGTAGTGGGGTTTCATTTTGAGAACTGAGATTGTTGAATCCCGAAGACCCGAAGACCCAAAGTGAATCTGGCCTGACAGATCTGGAGGAGATGTGGCGTGAATAAGTGGACTCTGAGTAAAATCCCAAAGTGATTCGTAGACGTTGGATCTAAGAGAAACGTGGCATAAATCCATGTACTTTGGGTAAAGACCCGAAGTAATCCTCAATCGTCAGGTCAGGAGGACACGCGTTAGTGAATCACAGCCTTCGAATAAAATCCATTTGGAAAAGGGTGAACTTTGAGATTTTAGATATCAAAAGTCCAAATACCTGAAGGAGATCTCGACCGTTGATCGAGAGGAGGGCCACAAGACCATTGATCCAAGTTGAAAGGTCAGAACACCCGAAGTGAAGGAAGGATCATTGATTGTGAGGACAAATGTTTGTAGATCTTCCACTCCAGAAGATTTCCCTGCAAAGGAAACCAAGGTTTGAGATTTGAGAATTCTGAAGTCCGAAATTCTGAATCGACCATAGTCATCGATCTCAGAGAAGGAGGAACCTTTGATTCCAAGAAATAGATATCGGTCTTCCTTTCAAAAGAACCTTCAAGGTCATGAGATTAACGGTCATCCCGCATTGCAAGGATAGAAAGTGCTTGATCTTTTCGAGATTAAGGGTGGGCCACAATCGAGACCATGGTTTTAGGGAAAATACATGTGGACGCTCAAGGTGAATTGTGAGGCGAAAAGCGATTTGACAACAAACCACTCTTGAGTGCACCCGCAATTGCGTGTAGGCGTGAATTCATCGCCCAATGTCACATCTAAGAAGGGGCCGAGAGAAAAGGTGTTAAGGCCAACTCTGAGATTTCCTAGAACATGAAAGGGAAGGTTGCGGGTATTGTGAATGTTGCGCAGGGAGTCGAGAGGACCTGTGGTCAATACAAAATGAGACTAGCAAGGTTTCAAGGAGTCATTCGACTCCAGAATCGAATATCCTGACCGAGAGGTCGCGCAGCCCTTAGGAGAGAAGGGGGTCTGAAACATTCTTGTGCTCACCATCAAATGTAGGAGGTTTGATTTTGTTCATTTCTCCTCATAGCTCATCCACCCCAGACCTTCTATGCTTCCTGAAAGGGGATGGACTTGAGCTGTTATTTTCCTTCTTATTGGAATGCCTTGAGGAGTGATGGTGATGTGTGATAACACTTCTTGTTCTTCTTTTCTCATCAGGAGTCCTGTGACTTTTTTATTTTCTTGAGCCACTCTCCTTATCCAATTTATTTTCTATTATGTTCAAGCTCTCCATTAGCTTCATGTTGAAGTCCTCTTGATGTTCCTTGGCTCTCATAAGCCTTTCATTATTGGCTTTATGGATTTGGACATCCCTCTAAAAATTTGTAATCTTCTCTACCATATTCATGTTTTCATCCTTTCTTTCTCCATGTCCATTGGATTTTGTTCCTTCAATGCCCAAATAGACATCCATCCCTCTGGTCTCGTATTCCTAGATGTAACTCCCTTGTGCCTCTTCCATTCCTCTGGATCCTGTGTTGATCCTGATATGATCTAGTTTTTTTTTACTCTACAAAATGTGAAGCCAACAAAACTTTGTCAGGATGATTGTTTCAACAATTTCATGAAAAATATGAACCATTGTGGTTCAATAATATATCAGAATTATTTCTTTTGATTTCCTAGAAAATTTAATGCCCAGATCAATTATCTGGGTGAATATTTATATTCTACTATCCAATACATTTCCATCTCCTTCTCCTGTGCTCAATTCTGAGTCTTGAGTAGAAAGTTATGGTTATTGGAAAATTGTCCATTAATTTTTCTGTTCACACTTCAACTTGGTGCAACTCTGCACTGTAATTATGAATTTTTGCACCTACTCCATTGTATTTTTTGTAGGATATCAATTGGGTTTCTTCATATACATATTCTGGACACTTTTTCCAAGTTTCACATTTTTCTGGTTTCCGGGCTGCTAGTTACAGCCTGCTGAAGTTCTAGGCTAATTCTTGTTTTTGGTATGGAATGCTACAGATACCTTCTTTTCCATATTAAACAATTTTAACATGCCCATAAATTTAATTCATCTCTGGGATTGTCTTCTATGGTTCAATATCTTTCCATTGACTGCTCCTGCGCCTCAATCTAATTCCGGAGCAGAAAGTTATGGCTATTTGAAGTTAGTTGGGTCTTAAAATTTACCCTCCATTGTTTGTGCTATAACTTTCTCATAAAAGGTCCATTTGACGAACGGTTTACACCATTAAAAGGATCTCACCGAGCTCTTTTATTTGAGCTAAAAATACAGAGTGTACCTTGGTATAATTTGTTTTCATGGTTTTTGAGTAGCTAAAAACGCTCTTAAGGGCCTCAAAAATGCTTTGCAAAAAGATGATGTTCAAATGATATAAAACATTGTAGAAAATCATTGGTTTTCCATTGTTTTTCACCCTCCAAAAAACTTCGTGCACACAAATTTCAACCTATACACCCATATATAGCATGTGCAACAAAACCACAAGGTAAATCGTGCTTCGCGCACCTATAACCATTGTGCAACACTTCTTTGTCGCGTCAATAACTAGCACACACTACTTTTATGTCGCGTGCCAATATCCACCACGCACAATTTTGGTTCCTGCGCTATAACCTGTTGCGCGCAATTTTTGTATCACGTGATGATATTTCGCGTGCATTTCACTCTACACGTTGCACCATTTCAAAGTTTAGTATGCTCCCACCATGCACAAATACTCTACGCGCACCATTAACTAAATTTTCGCATGACAATGTATACCCACATTGCGCGTGCACCAACCAACTCCTCTGCACTCGGCCAATACTACTCATACCATGTGCGTCATTATTATGTGTGTGCACACTATGCAAATCTAAATTTAGCGTGCGCACCCGCACACCAACATTTTTCCATGCGGCGCCAAAATTTAGCGCGTGCACCTGCACAACATCATTTTTCCGCGTGGCACCAAAATTTAGTGCGTGCAACCGCACACCAACCTTTTTCCGCGCAATGTCAAAATTTAGTGCATGCACCAGCACACGACTATTTTTCTGTGTGATGTCAAAATTTAATGTGCGCACCAACACACCATTATTTTTTCGTGCGGTGCCAAATTTTAGTGCGTGCACCAACACGCTAACATTTTTCCTTGTAGTACTGAAATTTACCTATCACAATATTTTCATTGCGCCTCGTGCATTTTTAGTGCACCCACCTGAGCACATTCATTTTCATGTGCTTCACTTCCTCGTGAATTCCGCTACAAAAATTGAGGCTTTTGGCTTAACCTTTTTCCTCAATTTACTATAGACATTTTGCAACTATGAAATTCGTTCAATTTCACCCTGATAACACCAGTTCAACCTCTACAACAAAAAATCATTGTGGGTTGACATTTCTGGAACAAATTTACTGAAAATCAATTCACGAATTGAGAATTTTGTTTACTAATATCGCTCCATCTATTATGGCTTCACTGTAACTTCAAATTCGACCAATTCCATGTCTGAATTTGCTAGAACAGATATTAAACCAATAATATCTCACCACTTGGTCGAATTTCTCCATTTTCTCATGAATTTAACAACAGAAAATGGGGCTTTTCCCAATTCCGCGTCGTTGCTTCTAAATTTACCATGGACACTCTGTGACTTGAAATTTGGCCATTTCTAAATAAATCCTCTATGAAATTTCTCTTCAACTCAACTTGCCCGACCCATCTAGGCTCAATGTTGAAAACTGAAGCTCTGATACCATATTGTAACATCCGTGGCCACCCATGTCGGGGCATGCTACACCAGAGAAATCTTTCATTCTCTCTGCAGAACATACTGTAACATACCCAGAATCCAACTGAGCTATGCCACATAAAGTTTTTGAACTGCATGCAATTAAAACATATACACACAGAACTCTTGCGGAAATTTATATATATAAATGTAAATAGACAAATACATTCTGTAAATGCACAAATTCATATTGAAATAACAGTAAAAATATACATGTATCATATACAAGCAATGCCCATAAATATAAAGACAGTTATAACCACACATAACATAAACCCATAAAAATATACACGTAAATAATAATGCAGCATGTAAATTTATCACACATTTGACACTTATCTTGGTAATAATATCACCAACTGCGTGCAGACCTTCCATGAACCTCACAGCCTTAGACCACATTGTTCATCACTCTCAACAGTGGGTCACCCCTGAGTTGGGACTAAACTCCACTTGGGTAAAGGGATTACTAACCAGGCTAATGGTTCATAGACAACCAGAAAGACTCCTTCACATGTGCCAACTCAAACTAACAACCTATAGTCTCTAATTCCCCACATGCCTGTCCCACCCCAAGAAGTGTGCCCCTTCTCTGCTCAACAATCCTTCGGTTGCCCCACTTCCCTTGCAGGGCTTCAGCAACAGGTCGGAAAGGAAGTCTCAGAGTCCTGTAGTTGTATTTTAGCACCCTCGAGAAATCAATTCCCATCAATACTCTCACCCAGAGAGAAATTTCTCACAGGCCTGATAACCCGCCTCTTCAATATCCCACGAGTCTGACAACCCTCTTATGTAGTCCAGCTCCCAAGCTAACCAGGTACACAAACAGGCATGGCTATGGATATATGTTTAGGTACAATGACATCAAGATACGAAGGATAGATGACTGTGTGAGTGAATGCTCATGGTATCACTTAATGGATGATTGAATGATGGAAGGAATGATGGAAAATGAACTAAGTCCAAGCAATATGTATGCATGTCCCCAACTTGACACTTGTCATTTTGGGAGCTACTTTGGCCCACTTGTCCCCAACATTGAAACTTAGGATAAAATAATTATACATACTATATGATTTAAGGAATATTAATATAATATTCCTTCTTGGCTTAAGCTCCCTAGCTTAGCCCTTTTTCTTAACTTTTAGCCCCTCATTTTCCTATCTAGTGGAGTTTAGTCCCCCATACTCTTTTATCGTGGTCGGACTGCACGCAACGATGTATTTTGTATTAATGATGAGACATATACAAAAATAGGCGCACTAGCCTTTAACATCTAGGTTCTTTGGCCTAATCAAGACATAAGATTCCTAGTTTATAATAACTAGCTCACCAGTCTATAAAACACAACATATACACAAAGGATCCCTGTCCCCAAAATCTTGTGCACTTAATTTTTTGCATGCGGTATCCTCGAATGTGCACACTTCATCATTTTACTGCGCAGTACATGCGCGCACTATGCCATGAAAGGTGCATACAAAAATGATATCAAATAGCTCACCAACTTAAGTACATTTGCATTTACATTTACAATTGGTCTTGGCCTAGGGATAGTCCAGCTGCTATAAAGGAGGAGTTGGAAATGAACCTCCTCCAATACTATACTACACCTAAGAAGCTTCGGACTTCGGTTACACTTTTTGGCTCAGGCTGATTTACAATTACATCAATTTTGGAAGGATCAATTTTTAATTGTCCTCCTCTTACAATATGACCTAAGTACACAAGTGCAGTCTTGTCAAATTCACATTTATACAATTTTGCATACAACTTTTCCCTTTGCAAAGTATCCAATACTTTCTTTACATACCTCATATGTTCATCCCAAGTCCCGCTAAAAATAATCATGTCGTCTAAATATACAACCACAAAGTCATCTAGGAAAGGCCTGAATACATCATTCATCACACGCATGAAATTTGTCAGAGCATTACAAATCCCAAAATACATAACTAACCACTCAAACAAACCTTGTTTCGTTTTAAAGGTAGTTTTCCATGCATCCTGTTCTACGACCTTGATTTGATGATATCCACTACGTAAATCCAACTTAGTGAAATAAACAACATTCTTCAATTGATTAAGTAAATCATCTATACGAGGAAGAGGGTATCGATTTTTCTCCATGATTTATTTTAAGGCCTGGTAATCAACACACATTCGCCATGTGTCATCCTTCATTGGCACCATCACGATTAGAGAACCACAAGGATATGAACTAGGCCTGATGACCACTTGATCCAATAATCCCTATACCCACTTCTTGATCTCGGTCATCTCCACAACTGACATCATGTACATGCCCACATTAGGAAGAGGAGAATCCTACTAAAGATGTATCTCATGTTGGATTTCCCTCTTAGGAGGCAATCCATATGGTTCCTGAAAAATATCATCATACTTAGAAACAATATCAATTAATTCTTTTTATGAGATGTATCACACCCTTGGAAAGCATTGGATGTCCCAACATATTTCCCTCTGATGACCATGAGTACATATCTCTTATTAGTGTTTAGGAGTCTTTTCATTTTCCCTGCACTAACAAGTGTTGTATTTACCCTCATAATGTGATCTCTAACAATATACTCCACTCCCCCTTTAGTGAGGTGGTATTTTTTCTCATGATGAAAGAAGAATGTTTTTCTATCATAAATATAAGGACTTCCTAACACTATGCCACATATATCAAGTGGTACAACATCCATATCCACTTCATCAATCAACTTTGAAGCAATAGAAAATATGATCATACATGGTTTGGTGACATTAAGCTTGTATTTATCACATACCCAACCATGAGGATAAGGCTTCGGATGTGGTTTCATTTCAAGACCCATCTTCTTGAAAAGTTTAAGATATTAAGTTTACTTGGGAACCCGGATCAAATAATGTATCTATATTAGTATGTTTAGATACAACTCTTTTGTGAAATAATTCATTCCTCTTTTGTTCATCAACATGAGATTCATTATTGGAACTTGAACTAGCATGAAGAGAATATTTACCTTGTGCTCCAACTGTTGTGATCTTTCCTTCATCTCCTGAATCGGAACCAATATCTTGTTGCATTGTAGCAACATTTTTTGTCTTCCCCTTTCCGCCGAACTGTTTCGGTTTCGTTTCTAGATCCAGTTTCCAACAGTGTTCTTCATCATGACCGCTTTTATTGCAATAAGTGCAAGATGGTTTTCCTCCTTCTCTCATCACTGTGGTGATCTTCTTGTACTTCCTTTTAAACTTCTTGAAAGTTTTATGTGGGAGATTGGAAGGTTTCTTCGTGGGATCTTCTTGAACATGTTTCCCTCTATTCTCAAGGTGAGTGGCTTGCGCACAAAGTTTGTCAAGTCTAGTGGGGTTAAACAAGAGAAAAGTATGACGAATATAACTGTGAAGTGTGCCAATATACTTCATTAAAGTTTCATAACAATCCAAAGGAATGTTCAATGCAAGAGATTTCTTCCTAAATTCTTCTAGGAAAATTTTTTCAGTTTGACCTTTAGTTTTCCTTAAAGTTTGTCATTCCATCATTGCTTTATGAAAATACCCTAATTTATAAAATTGCTTCCTTATCATTGATTTAAATTACGACCATGAGGAAATAAGATTAGCACACTTACTTATGTCCTGAAGCTTGTTCTCCCACCATACGAGAGTAGTGCCTTCCAACCGAAGAGAAGCCAGTTTCACTTTAACTTCCTCTTCATCAATATGTTGGACACAACAATACACTTCAACCTGTCAGATCCAATTATCTAGATTTTCAGGATTAGCATCTCCATTAAACATAGGTAAAGAAAATTTTACATCAAGATTTAATAATGGTTTCTTAAAAGAGGCTTTATGGCTAGAATGATGAGACTACTAAGAGGAAGAAGAACTAGAACTTAAAGCTGAAGATGGAGGCTCAGGAGGATCTCCTCCAGCCCCTTGGTTTACCGAAGCATCATCATTTTCATGTGCTTCATTTTCTTCCCTTTCTTCTTCATCCTCTTCTCATAATATCCATACATTTGTTCGACCATTTCTTACATGTGATAAAATACCATGTGAAAGTTTTTCTCCTGCTCATCATGCTTGTCCTCTTCTACCATTTTCTTCCTTCGGGATGCATGACCAACTTCGTGATTTAAATTCTTAAGAGTTCCTTCACCTTTCTTATGTTTGGCCGTATTAAGCATTCACACTCAACAATTCAAGTCAAATATGACTTTTCTGATACCAACATGATCCGTGATCTTTTCATCGTGACTTATAAAGAATTTCATTAAATGAGAATAAATTAAAGTGCACCATTAAAGAAGGAAAATCTCACAAATGAAGAGACATAAGAATCATATCTGAACACAAAAACTTGATAATGGAGTTCCTCTCTAGTGGACTACGTCTCCAGGTCCTGCTCTCAAATGGGTAGGCTCTTTCATTAAATCAACAAAAGAATTTGGAAAAATACATAAGTATACCTCATTCTGAAATCAAGCTGCATAAATAATACTCAGATCATAAAACAAACAACACTACTGAATTCGTGGTATCGAATTACCCAAAAATGATTGTCTCCACGCCTCGATCTGACTCTAGCACTCCCATTCCCAAGAAGAATTATGGCTCGGTTTCCATGCCCTCTGCAACCTACAATTATGATTGTCCTTTGCATCGAAATGTGTGTCTGGATGGTCGTATGATCTGCATGCCTTTCCCTCTTCTATGATCGGCAGGATGCACCTTTTAATAAATAAAATGGGCGTTGGTTACTATGTGGTACCCACGGCTTGTTGGTTAGGGCGGATCTATTAAGGCATTGGTTGAGGGCAGAGGTCCCAAGGTCAAACCCCACAGACACTCCTTTTGGCAATGTATTGTTATATGGTCTGTGTGTGTGTGTGTGTGTGTGTGTGTGTGTGTCTATATATATATATATATATATGAGTTTGTTCCACCAGTTTAGAGGTTCTACTAGAACCGTATCCAAATGATATATAATTGTGGATAGGTTTGGCGTGGTTTGTCATATTTGGTGGGCCCGCCAACCTTTTTTTTCAAAAATTTGTTCACAGGATGTCCTTGGGAATTTCCCTCCTGCCATGTGGAAACCTCTAATTGGGCCACTTGGCAGCCCTCACTAGTCGAAGTTTCCACCTTCCAAGTCATCACACCATATCATCATTCCACGTCATCTGTACGGACTACCACGTGGCACAATCTGATTGGTCCATGAATTGGTCCAAAAATGCCAAAACTGGGTGACGCGTGGCAGCCTCTGTTGCTGCCACGACATCATGATGATGTCATCATGCCATGTGTCACTTCTCTGCTCCTACCACATGTGTTGTATGGATGCTGACATCATCCTTACTGATGTTGACTTCATCCGTATGGATGTTGACTCATCCCCTGTTGATTGGCCTAGGTTGACCAAACTTTGACCACAAATATCTTTCAATCCGTAACCCCATTTGACGATTTGTTTGTATCGTTAGAAATATTGCGACGTGCTCTTCACGATCATGCCATTTTCACTGAGTTTTGGGAACTTTGAATTTTTTCACTTTCTTTGTCTGTTGAAGCCATTCTGAGTGTCATGAGTTTCCTCTGTGAGTTTTGAGTTGTTCTTATCCTTTTCTAGATCCTTTTTGGATCAATCATCATCATCATTAATATTAAGCATCAACATCAATAGCATGAATCTATAACAACAACATCTTTAACAACATGAAGTTGTAACAACAACATCAACAACATGAAGCTGGAACAAGAACAACAACAACATGTGGCAATAGAATGAGGTAGGTGCATCAACAACCAAATTTGTGGTACTCTTATTGTAAGGTAGCTAGAGAGGTAGTGGGGGGGCCCAGAGGGCCCATAATGATAATAGTGGAGGCCATTCAATGTAAGGTGGACTAGGTCCACTATATTATTAAATAAGGCCCACTATGGTAGTTAGATATAATAAATGGGTAGTTAGATATAATAAATGTAAGAGGACTTCTTAGAAGGTTCTACTTCTAGAAGATTCCTCCTCTGGAATATTCTTAGGTGATGGTAGCACTATATAAAGGGGTTCAAGCAATGTAATGGGATATGAAGACAATTATTGTATTGTCGGTTGTAGCTCAATAGGAGGATGCCCCCTCAAAGAGGCAAGTGAACATGAGAGGATCTCTTCCATAATAGGATCCATTATATGGTGTTTCCCTACCTCAAGGTTTTGATAGTAATAAAAGAGATTTTGCATATTGTTCTTCTATATTGTTCTCTGAATCTTTGTGGTATTTATGTATGCAAGTATTTAAGAACCAAATACTTGCATACAGAAATACCACAAAGATTCAGAGAACAATATAGAAGAACAATATGCAAAATCTCTTTTATTACTATTAAACCCTTGAGGTAGGAAAACACCATACAATGGATCCTATTAT
>ML791511.1:0-20795 GCA_009831015.1 Picea engelmannii | reverse complement strand
AATGTTTGTGCATAAAATTTATGCTCAAAATTGAAAAATGAGTTGGATTTAACCGCATTCATGCTAAATTTGTCCAAAAACCAATGTTTATTATGTATGTATGTTCAAAATTGTAAAATAAACTGAGTTGGAATTAAATGCACGCATGCCAAAGGACTGAGTTGAGAATGCTTAAAATTTGAAATTTTATGCATATTTCCTTTAAGTGAAATATTTTTCTTTGTAGTTTCAAAAACTAACCTAAACGTAGAAAAGTATGGCAGGTTTGAAAAACATGTAAACTTGTAAACTTTTTGATAAATATGATGTATATCTAAACTTGTAAACTCTTGGGTATTGAAGTGTAAAGGATTCCAAATTTCTAACTTAGGGTTAGCATAGGTGTTTTTTCAAAGTGCCTTAGTTATAAATTTCAATATACCAAAGATAGCGATGAGGTTAAAGTTATTATCAATATACCAAAGATAATAGAACAACCATTACTTACTTGAACAGTACTTATTTACATGTGGTTTCATAACACTCACCTCCAGTTCAACACCACTACCATTATAAATATCATGCACATGCTCATCGAGTTCAACATTATCATTATCAACATTGACATAAAATTGTGCAACTTTGTAGAGATCTCTATTGACAATGCATTTTTCTCTTCATTCTGCTTTGATATAATTGCTCTACATGTGGTTTAATCATCATGCAAAAATTAATATAAGTCAAGTAAATAATGCAAAAGCTATAATTTTTTGTGTGAAAGAACATTTTAAGCATGAATAATGACAAAACATTGGGACATATTAACTTACAAATTAAAGAATGAAAAAGCTATAATTTTTTGTCCAAAAGAACATTTTAAGCTTGAGTATGACAAAACATTGGGATTGATAACTTGCACCAACTATTATATTACCTCAAGTTCAACACCACTATGATTGTGTTGCACATGCTTGTCCAGTTCATCACTATCACTATCAATATCATTAGCTTTGTTGACATCAAGACGTTTTAATTTTCGTGTTGGTTTGATCAAATTCCTCTGCATGTGGTTTAACCATAATGCAAAAAAATATACAAATCATTCAATATATAGTCAAGTAAAGAATGCAAGTATGGTGCAAAATGAAAGTTT
Source organism: Picea engelmannii (assembly GCA_009831015.1). Classification (NCBI taxonomy): domain Eukaryota; kingdom Viridiplantae; phylum Streptophyta; class Pinopsida; order Pinales; family Pinaceae; genus Picea; species Picea engelmannii. The sequence goes on along the minus strand of ML791511.1, from coordinate 19,663 downwards.
GATCATCCAAAAGACAAAGTAGGATCTCTAAAAATATCAATAGGCATTTGTATATACAAAACTTCCAAACAAGAAGAAATGATATCAATAGAGCCTCTTACCTCATATGAATCCATGGAATTATGCTCATTCCATGCATAAACTATAAGCTTAACGGAGGATACCAACTACAAAATTGTCTCTTTCAGACCGTATATTCAACCCATTACATGTTGGTACCCTTCATTTGAGTTGACATGATCTAGAGAGGCTCTTACTGGGCTTCTAACATATGGCTATGAAATCTCTATTGATGAACTAGATTTCTACTTCGTCCTACTATTAGCTTTACTAGGATCTACTCTTGCCTTATAATAATTGGCAATATCTTCTGCACCTGCTTCTCTATTACTATTTTCCACCTAAAATACAATGTCAATTTCAACATATAGCCAGTTCAATAAAGAATCGAAATAAATAACACAACGTAAATTGAACCAAAAAGTCATACACTTACTGCAAATTTGGCCATTTTGGCCTTCTACCCAATATTCATCCCTCACATTATCTCTTTCTCTCTTTCCTCTGTTACTCTTTGTCAAATATTCTTCAAATCACATACTTTCTTTCAATGCCTCCCACTGTTTGGGAGACAGAGTGGAGTCTAACTTCTCTTTTCGATTTTTTTTCTGCAATTGTATCTAAAGTTGTTCATTGAAAGTATCATCTTTTGCTTGTAATATTTCCTAGATATTTTTCTACCAGTAGTCTCAAAATCATTTTCCATTTTTTGTATAATGGTTTCCACACTTCATTGATATTTCTCTGCAAAACTTGATTTTAAAATATCCAAATGGGCCCTACATCTTACACCCAACTCAGAGGCCCGCCTTGCAACATTTTTCCCAATGGACTCACCATCTCTCGATACCTCAACCAAGAATGGATTCTTGTCTTCTAATTTTCTTTCTTTTGCATTCCTCTCTATAGATATGTAGAAATTTTGACTCAATCTTTGTCTTTTGATAGAATCAAAAACATCTTCTAAACCACTACTAATATTTTTGGCTGATCCAGTACAAGTTCCATCAAAAGTTGTATATGCAACATTTGTACTTTGAGGCACACTAGATGCAAGCAGTCTCTCTTCATGAGCTTCATTAACTGGAATTGCATGCTCCTTGGCCACATCATGTGTGGAAGTAGTTAGATCAGTACCAATGTCTGTAGATTTCACTTCAAACACATCCTTTAATTTTGAATAAATCATCTGCAAACTTTGACGTGTTATTTTTCTCTGATCATGTTTTTCAACAATATCTCTTAGACTTTGTGCTAAGAGATCATCAGGTTGCACATCACCATGTGCTATATCAGGCTTCACATCACCATGTGTTATATTCGGACGCACATCATCACAACTATTATTTTCACCAACTGCATTTTTTGAATCACAAATGCATTGGCTTCTATGAGTTGGAGGCATTGTATCTTTACTTTCCTTTCATTTTTCTCCGCATTTTATTTACACTCTATTTATTGCCTATAAAACATTTTTTTTTATCATATTATGTCTTATATACATAAATCTATTGCCTATAAAATTTCATTAAACTCTATTAAACAAATAACATACTACTTAGTGGATTTACAACTTACCTATTTGTAAAACCAAGAGACGATACATATTCATTATTCTTGGTCACATGTTCTCTATGAAAGCGCTCATATTATGTCAATGTTTCAACATTATGATTACTATCATCTAGTAATTTGCACCTTAAAGTCATTTTCCTCAATTCCCAAAGTCCAAATAAACAATAATGTATAAACCAACAACTTGAATCAGTAGAACAAGAGTGGAATATGAGTTTGAATCTCATATTTTATTAGTGCATGTGCTCAAAAATTAAGTGGGCATGTGAAAGAAAAAATGTGACTTAAAATCAAACCTTGAAGTGTTGCTTATATATCTTGAAATCAACAGTACATAAGTGATACAAACTCAGATTTTGTACTCAAATTCAGAGTGGTTAAACGATGACAATACTCAGAATTTAATTCAGTAATTGCTCCAAACACCAAACATGTAGTAAGATGATCAAATGGATTTATGATTATCCCTTAACAGTAAGTGAAATGCACTTCAAATCAACAATGAACAACTCAGGTGATGTATACAATGTACCAGTAGAAAAATGATGATTAGATTCAAAAATTTATGAGTAAAACAACAATGAATAAACACACCTATATATACTCAATATCTTTATTATAGTAAATCAACGATAAATAAACAGTAAATAAGTGAAATAAAAAATCATATTTTGTACTCAAATCAGCAGTGGTTAAATGATGACAATACTCAAAATTTAATTGATTGATTACTCCAAAAGACAAACATATAGTAGGATAATAAATTGGGTTTATGGTTATCCCTTAACAGTAAGTGAAATTCACTTCAAATCAGCAGTGAACATCTTAGGTTTTATATACAATGTACTAGCAGAATAATGATGATTAGATTCAAAAATTTATTAGTAAAAAAATAGTGAATAAGCAAACTTATACTCAAATATTTATTACATTCAATAATAAATTACACCATAGATATAACCAAATTTTAGGCGACAAGCTAACAAGTTAAGGTGATATGATAATTAAGGTGACAAAACAACTTCATAATCATCTACATTGCCACCAAGATCAAAATCATGATCACTCATGTCTGCATCTGCTTGATTTTCTTCCTCATCCTCATCTATGACATGAAATACATTTTCTCTCCCAATATCTTTGTTGGTAATCAAAGTATATTCTTCAAACACTCCATCATCGTCGTCAACCACTTCTTTGAATGTTTCTTGTAAATTAACATATTTCCCATAGACATTATATCAACAACTTCCATGAATTTTCATTTCGAATGAGACTTTGTTTGAATTACATACGACCATCCTGGGATTCTTACATCAGCAATTAGAAATGCTTGGTTAATTTGAAGAGGGGAAACATGTGGTTCATCCATATTTGATAAAAATTGTAGTGTATTTGCGCGTACAAATCCATACTCATCAAGTTGTATTGTGGATGGTTGGATCCACTTACATTTTAATAATTTAGGAATATTTTCACCAAAATCCACTTGAATAATTTTTTGGATGAATCCAACATAAAATTTCTTCTCAGTTTCGTGATGAAATTCAGCACTAACAACACAATCACAATTTGTCCTTCCTTTGTCTTTTTCTTCCACTCTTAAATGAATACCATAAGCCCACATTCCACTAAAACACATATCCCATAAATGTGGATATTGTGAAAGCTCACTTTCCTCCATTGTTATATCTTGACCTTCTTCTTTTGCATCACTAACTGTATTAGCAATCCATTCTTCAAATTTTGGAAAATAATCACCTCCAATCAAATCATGTTGTCTCATGCACTTTTGATGTTGATGTTTCATTCATGTTTGATTCTCTTCTTCATATTTTCTACATAGAATATTAACGTACAAATAGTAATATTGATAATATAAATGTGTAAATGCAATTGAGTAAATAAATTGTTGTGTAAAAATATTTATAACTACGCCACTTATCGAACGAAGATGTGTTTTAAAGAACATAGGCATGTATTGCACTTATTTCTTGATGTGGTAGCTTGAAGCGACATCCATTGCCTTATAATACTCTACCTGCAAATCTCTCATCTTTGTCATCATCCCATACACGTCAATTGACATTGTTAAAATCCTTCATATATTCTATGCAAAATCTCATGGACTCTTGCATTGAATATCCCTCAGACATGCTTCCTTCTGGTTTTTCCCTAGTATGAACAAATGTTTTCAAAACCTTCATATATCATTCTATAAGATACATCCATCTTGATCTTACTAGGCCACAATGCTCTAGTTCACATTCTAGATGTATCAAAAGATGCATAGAAATGTTAAAGATTGTTGGTGGAAATTCTCATTCCAATAGATAAAGGACTTCAATGACCTCCTCCCTCAAACTATCAAAGTTAGAAGGATCTAATACATGTAAGCTCATTCTATTTAATATTAGGCCCAACCTTATAATTTCCAATCTTGGACCCTTTTCCAAACTTGACATGTTTACCACAATAGGTAAAATATTCTCAATTATGACATGATATTCATGGCTCTTGATGCCTCTTAAGCTATTAATGTCAGTTTGTATTCTAATACTACTACTTATATATCCAGTGGGAAAGCAAGTCTGATACATCAACTCTAAGAATTGTGCACATTTTTTCTTTGTCTAGAAATAAGGAGCACTAGGGTTTCTATATTTTTCATCATCATATTTTTCAACCCAAAGATTTCAACAAATCTTTAGTTGTCTAAAGTCTTCATGTGATGAAATAGTATCAGAAGCACCCAAAAGATTTTTTATAATAGCATAGGCTATACTTTTCTCAGTATGCATAAAGTAAACATTATGCCTAATGGAAATATCCTTCAAGTATGGAAACTTATAGAATATGCACAACCGTTTTACATTGCTTTCATTACATGGATCATCTATACATTCAGAGTAATTGTGGGATTATCGAAAAGTAGTGAAGAACCTTTCTAGGAACCAAAAATGATTTCAACCCTGGTCTATACCTTGCTTCATGATATTTCAAAAATTCACTCTCACTTGCAAGATTAATTTGAAATAATACACAATCATTCACACATGTGTGGATGTTTTCATACCCTATGCATAGCTTAGTGATTTTCTTTTTACATTGACTTTGTTTTGTTGGCAATGTGGAGTCAAGAGGTAACAACAAAATTAATAATGCCAATAACTGATCTACACTCTCATTTGTGCAACCGAACACCACTTGCAAGTTAATAATTTTAAGGATTGTTGTCAAACGACTTAACTTGCAATTATCATACACAAGCTTTAAAACATCCTCCATCAACTTGGACCAATCATCATTTAGACCCTCATTCAACATTCTATCAAATTCAAACTCATTGTCTAACATTGTTTCCTCTGCATCCATGTTTGGTGCCACTTCATCTATGTTTGTTGCCTATTCATCTCTCACACTCTGCAATTCTATCTTATCTTCATAATAATTGTAATCCCAAGGGATTATACCACTATGCCCATATATTATCATATGGCAGAAAATCACATTTTTTTTCACCTTTCCACCAAGACAATCATTACATGGACATGGATATTTGTCTATGAGATTCTCTTCAGCTAATCTCTCATCATATGCATGGTATTAATCTGTAGTCAACCTTTGACATTGATCCATCTTTAATGTTATGCATTCCACAATTAATTTATTTTTTTATTTCAAGAAAAAAATAGAAATTGGAACACCTAGAATTCGTTGCAGCCCTACAACCACACCATTATTATTCAATGCCCCCCCCAAAAAAAAAATACCTATTTGGGAAAACCAAACCAAATCCTTGTTAACAACTAAAGAACTCAATAAAAATGGAAAACATGAATCCAACGAGCTAAGGCAAGTGTTAGATTTAACTAGTTTCGCGAGTTTTAGATTTAACTAGTGTTATATTTAACATTGTCTAACCAAATCTTTTCCTAGATGCATTATCCATCATTTTATGATTATATATAGAACTATTTCAATAACTGGTATTGTAAGGTTATAATTTTAAATAACAAAGGTATCAAGGCTTTGTAGTTCATATATATATATATATATATATATATATATATATATATATATATATATATTGAAATGTTTCAGTCAATGGAAGGAATTGAACCCACAAAATTGTGAAAGGCTAGAGAGAAGGTAGGCTCCTCATTATAGAGGTAAATCTAGAGAGAAAGAAGGCAAGCCCAACCTGGGATAATGGTTAAAATAGCTTGACTTTTCATACCTTATGCCTTATTTAACAATTTGAGGGGAAGAAAATAAGGGTATTGATTGTTATACTTGGATGCATGCCTATCTTACTACACCTGAAATGATCCTAAGTTATATGCATGTAGCTCCTAAAGAGGCTATTGAGATGGAAGGGATACAGGGAAATATGGTGGCTCGGATGTTGCTTCCACTTTGGCTTTAACTGCTTCTAGTTCTTCAAAGGCATATACAAATTATGCAATGGTATGAATTCTTTCGTCGTATTTTATCCCTCCCTTAGGAAAAAAAATACCCTCCCTCGGGAACAAAGGTATTTAAGACACTGACTAGACCTGGACATTAGAATATGAGCACTTGCAGAGAGATTAATAGAGCTAATGAAGCTGGAGGAATCCATATTTTTAGCAGATTTTCACCAATATTGACTATGGCAGGGGTGGGGGTAGAAATGAAAGGGTCCCTAATGATAATCTTAGACAATATTTATGTAGTCATTTAGCTGCGGGTGAACTCTTCTCTTAGTGATAGGGTTAGAATAAAAAAATGAACAACCCACATTACACTAAGACACAATCTCAAAATAAGCACAGTGTCCATGATCAAGCGAAACGAGGCCCTGTATTCTTCAAATAAGTGAATGGCGTGAAATACAAAACATGTTGAAAGAAACCCCCCTAGTTCGGGAACAAAGTACTAGTTTATCCCCTACCCAGCACCCCGAAAACTCATAAAATCCTCCCTTTGTTTTGTAGCAGCCAAATCACATTGTCATCTCCATCAAATAGATTTCTACAATATTTGAGAACTAGCTGAAAACATAACAACTAACACCAATTCCCTAAAACCAGAATAGATTGGCCTAAAACTGACAGACGTGGCCAAAGAGAGATATGGAATGGCGTGGACAAAGAGATACAGAATGTGTGGATGCTCTGCATCAAATATAGAGACAAATCGACCCATGAGGCTCAAGCTAGTCGTGTTGACAATACAATTTTTTTTTTTTATAGACTCGAATAAATTCATACTGCACATAGAGGCTTATACAACTATTTTCATTGGTTCCATTGTGTTGTAGTCAAGATAATTTAAATTTTTCATAGGGTTTTGAATTACCTCTGAATTCATTGCATAGGGCGTCCCCAATTCTGACTTCATTGCGGAGGGTGTCCCCAAATCCGACTTCGCTGCAGAGGACCTTGCTAAATTCAAATTCGTTGCAGACGGCCTAGCAAAATCTGAATTCCTTTCCCACCCTTTTAGAAGTCTGGAAGTCCTCTCCAAACAAGAATTATCATCCATGCATGCAAGAAGTTTCTATACTTATATCAGCTAAAACCTAAAACCCCTCATGCCATCAAATTGACAGAAAAACCCTCTCTAGTTGGCTCTGGATCGAATTCATTCCATCAAATTGACAAACAAACCCTCTCTGGTAAACTCCAACTCTAATTCGTGACATAAAACCCAAATTAACAAACTCTCATTTTGTTTGTAGAGGTGCATTGCATAAATAATGCCCTCCCCACTCCCCTGAATTATTCCCACAGTGAAGCAACCCCAATCCCCACTCCCCACTCGCTTGAATTGTTTCCCAACAACCAGTGAAAGAACCCCACTCCCTTGAATTGTCTGTCCTGGATGGTGTACTCCCCACTCTAAATTATGCCCTTAAAACCATTGGTATTCCCCACTCCTCTATCAAATTACCTCTGTTGGGGTGAATTTTGCACTGTGTATTCCCCAATCCCACCAATAATTTCCCAATACACTCCCCACTCCCGCCAATACTTTCCCACTACACCAACCCTGCACGCAATACTAACCCAACAATATGTCAAATATTGTCTATGATATTATCATCTCATAAATGTAAATACAACATTTGCAATATATAATCTTGGAAACAAATATTATAATATATAAACTTTACAATATATATATATATATATATATATATATATATATATATATATATTCATTACAATATTACCTTAAATTAATGTAACTATAAAAGTACCAAGTTTGATTAGTTTAACTATGAAGACTCTAGGTTTCACTAGTTGTGACGAAAAACTTCCATGAGTGAGTGGACTCCACATTTGATAGTAAAGTTTCATAATGGAGGAACTCTACCCTGTAGATCAATTTTGGTTTAATCGATATAATTTCACCGCTTAGGAATATGCCATGGATCAAGCCAGATAGATGTTGTAGATTTCACTCTAGCTTATATGTTATAGTTTCAACCTTCTTGTTTTTTGAAGAATAGAATACCAAATGGTCTAATATAATGAGACCTTAATAGAAACCAAAATGTATATAACAAGAAATAATATATATTAATATCCAAATTACCAAATGTTAGTCTAGAGTAATAGTCATTTATTTACTCATTTTTATTTGTGTGACTAATTATTTATAAGTTGTGTTTTTTATCCAACGATCAAATTAGTCATTTATAAGTGTGTTGCAAAAAAATAGTAGAATTTAGTCATTTTTAGTTATCGTGACTAAAAGTTTTAGTCACATAGTCATTTATAAAAATTCACTTGATATAAAAATTCATTTTTAGTTAGTCTAGAGTAATAGTCACATAGTCATTTTATCCCTGGAACTGTACATGGGCATGGACCCCATTTTCACCTGATATAAAAATTCTAGTGGAGGTATCGAAATGGTTTCTATAGATGCGAATGTCATTCTCAAAATATTTTTCATTCCATTGCTTCTCATATGAATTTAATAGGTTGCAAGTATATAGATTTATTTTAGTAACATCTAATTAGTTTGTTTTTTTCAGGTAACATATCTTAGGAAAATCCTTTGAACACTTTCCCTCATTCCCAAGATGGCACTCAAGGTAAACCATAGGTTCTTTGAGGCACAAGGCCAAGTAAAAAACAAGGCTCAAAGTTGTTACAACATGATGCAGGAGCATTGCTATCAAATTAAGAAAAGCGAAAGTGGAAAAGAAACCGACACCTCAACACATTGAAAGAACCAAAATGACTCTTAACCAACTTGGTAGCGGTGTGGATATTTTTTGAATTTCTCATTAATTAAATTAGTTGTATGTAAAGTCGGGCCACTGTTGAAATCACAAATCATTGTAAATACTTACATGACTGTAAAATATTATAGGTGTAAGATATTATCCCTTATTAGTCATTAGGTTGCATTTAATTAAGCTGGGTAGGTAACTGCTAGAGTAGAAGGTGATAGAACTTAGATAGGAGGAAGAGGAGAGAAGAAGTCTATTGGTCCTTAGACAATTTTTTTTTCACTATATTGTTCGTAAGAGATAGGAGTGTAATTGTGTGTTTCTGGAATGAATAAAATAGAGGAGAATTTATCCAATTGTACAATGTCGATATTGTTTTACAGTTTTACTATTGTTATGAATTTTGTGGATGTATGAGATTCATGATGAATGAATGAATTCATGAAGAATTGAATAAGTTTCAATTGTTTCTCTTCTGTAAGTTATGCAAGGAGTGCATACCAAGTGCAAGGAGTGTGTGTGAGAGAGTCTTCAGACTCGAAGATCAGAAGAGATAGTGTGGAACTTTTGTATGTAGAGTGTGCATATTGAACACAAGGAGTGTGTATGCGAAGTCTTTGACTTGGAGAAAAATTTGGAGAAATAAATCGGTTTTTATCATAAGACAATGTAGAGGTCAGTTGCGAGGAGTGCACAGGACCAAAAATTGACTAAGTGTCAAAGAAATCCCTTTGGGGAATTTCAAGTTCAAAGGAAGAACAGGTACAGAGGACTTAATGGGAGAAATATTTCATAAGAAGAATTTTTGAAGGTTGGATAAGATAAAGGGTTAAGATCCATCCAGGAGGGAGCGAGATTACTCCAGACCGTTGGATTTGGGAAAAGCGCATGAGCTTTAGCCTCTGCATGCACATAGGAGGAGAAATCGCCAAAGAACCGAAATAGATTATGGTCATTGGTTGCCAGGGAGTTATGTGTCCATAGATGCGAGCCTTCGGGAAAAATCACTTCGAGGATTTCAGTTGAGAATTGAAACTCTCGAAACCCAAAGTTCGAAGTGAATCTGGACCGTCAGATCTAGAGGGACGTGTGGCGAAAGATTGTGAACTTCGGATAAAAACACTCTGGAGAAGTTGAGAGTTGAGATCTCCAAAACACGAAGGTCCAAAGTAAATTATAGCCGTCCTATTCAGGATAACACTCAGCATAAATCCACAAACTTCAGGGGAAAGTTGATGTAGGAGCATCATCAGCAAGTACATGTGGCAGGACAACTCAGCGCCCGAGGACCAATTTGGAATCTCGAACGTTGGCCGTTACTGTAATCTTTCGAAGCTGATAGAAAACAAAAGAGGAAAGATCACGCGCGTGGACAAAATGACCACGCGTGACCTGAGAGATTAACCCTAGTCTCGACGTAACTGCAATTAGATGGCAGTTAGTTGTTTTCTTTTGTATAAAGAGACATTTTGTACGCCCAAAAGGGGGGTTACGAAAATTATGAGCAAGTAGGAATCTCAGAGTAGTAGTTGTTTCTTTGATTTTAGTTGTAACCATTTTCTTGATTTTGAATGAAGATAATAGAGAAAAATTGATCCATTGTATGGTGTGAATAGTGTTTGCAATTTCTCTGTTGTTGTCTTTATATTTTCAAGAATGAATGAATCTTGCTACGAGTGTATGTATCTTTGAAATGCTTGCATAAGAATTAAATCGCTTTTCTTCGTGAGCCGATGCAATGTGTGCACACAGTCCGCAAAGAGTGTGTTGACAGGGTTTGTTTCAACTCATAAAGCTCATAAGAAATAGCGTAAGACTTTCTTTGCAGGAAGTGTAAAATGACCGCTGCAAGGAGTGCACAATCGTCGCAAGAACTCGAATCTTGTGTAAAGATCTGTTGCAAAGAGTGCACAGACCTGGAATTCGACATAGAGTCAAAGTGACTCTGTAAAGAAGTCGAAGGACGAGAGTGAAAGAACGCCAGGAAGGCAAGAAAGGATTATTTTCAAGAATCTTTGGATCTGAGTTTGACGAATTTCCCAGAAAAGAAAGAAGTTCTTGGGAGATCGAAATCTTTGGAGAGATAAAGCTCAGGAGGGGTAGCACTTTCTAAGAAGTGCGAATGAGATCCAAGAAATGGACTCATAGGAAGGATAAAGGTCGAATTCGTTAAACCCTTTCAAATATCTTCTAAGTCTGAAGAAATCTTTAGCTCAGAGGGAAGATCTGGACCATCCAATCAATGTCCAGACAATGAGGAGCAAGTAAAGAGGAGGAAAGATATCAACCATTCAATCTGAGTGAAAACGGATCGTAGCCGTATGATCAAGTTAAAGTGCACTAACATTAAACCTTTGAATGTACACAGGAGGAACAAGGTCACAAAATTATGAAATCATCGGAATCGTCCATCAAGACAAGACACGTGGCAGGAGATCAGCATTTCGTTGACTCGCAGGGTGGAAAGGTCAAATAACAGAGTTGTGAGAATTCACGAAATGTGAAATTGCGAAAATATCACAGTCATTGATCATTCTGAAATCATCGATATCGTCCATCGTCAGGGAGGACACGTGGCAGGATCTCAACATTTCGCTGACTCGTGACTCAAAGAAGTCAAATGTCGAGTTACAAGAACTCGCGAATTGAGAAATCGCGAAAAGATCACAGTCATTGATCGAAGGAGGGATTTGGACAGTAGATTTGGTTTTGTCAGGACTTCGTAACTTGGGAAATCAGAGGTAAGAGTAATGGGAACTCGTGAAACCTGAAAACGTGAAAGCTTGATCTGAACCGTCAATTCGAGGAGAGATCTGGACCATTGAGTGTCTAGGGAGACGAATTGTAAAGTGTGGACTCATGAGACGCAAAATCGTGAAACGCTCGAGAGGTTGGCCCACGGTCACAGCGAAGGGTCACATTGATGAAGGGGAATAGAGGGGATAGCATGTGCTAGTCTCCTATCAGAATTTCAGGATTCGGGAGAGTCAGAGTGACTCGCATAAAAAATCCCGATACGCGAAGTCACGACATGCCTTTCGATTAGGCGACTGGTCACAACCTTAATGACATAAAGGGAGTGGCTTAACCAGGAGAGCTAGTGCCTAAATAAGTTGAAGCTTAAAAGCGTTAAGGAGAAATCCGTGGGTTCCATATAACCTATGATTTAAGGGAAAGAGGGCTTGTTAAGTGGATTTGAGGTTCTTGAGGGCCAAAGAGTCAATCAGACTCAGTTTCTTAATCGATCCTATACTGGGAGATCGTGCAGTTCTTAGGAGAGAAGAGGGTTCTGCATCAAAAGTGAAGGTTGAAAGTTGAGTTTTCCGAAGCCCAAAGTTTTGAAGTGGCTAGGTCCATCGATTTGAGGAGGAAAAGTGTCAGAAGATCTTCCATTTCAAAATATAGCCACTACGGAGGAAGCAGGAGTTGAGAGTTGAAACTTCCGAAGTCCGAAAGGCGAAATCAATCACGACCGTTGATTTGAAAGGGGCACGCGTCAACAGATCACAGAGATCTAGGAGAGTGTGATCTGTAGATAAGGAAGGAAAGGAAGTAGATTTGAACCGTTTATAGAGAGGCTCCACCCAAGATCATGAGATTGACAGTCACATAGGATTGCGGGGACAAAAAGTGCTCAAACTTTAAAATTTTGAGAGCAGGCCGCAATTGAAACCACGGTATTGCAAAAGGGACGCGTGGCGATTGGTAGTGAATTGGGGGGAGAAAAGTAGGTTGATCCCAAACAACTCTCGAACTCGTCCGCAATCGTGGGTGGACATAGCCCAAGGTCACATATGGGAAATGGCTAACAAAGGAGGATCTAGCGCCTGAACCCTGATAGTTTAGCAACGCGAAGGGAGAGGTTGCGGGTGTCATAGAACTTGCACCAAAAGACTGAAAGAGCCTGTGTTTAATTACAAGCGAGACCATTAAGGTTTCATAGGGACGATTCATCTCTGAGAATTAGAGATCCTTGATCGGGAGGTCAAGCAGCCCCGAGGAGAGAAGGGGGGTCTACATCAAGTGGTATTAGAGCCTGAAAAAGTTCGAAGTTGTATTCTGTGTGTTAGAAATAGTTGAAATAATGTTGTCGAGGATACGCGTAGATCCACCTATAGTAAATTGTGTTGTAGGAAGAGAAATGAGAGAGATTCGTGCAAGGTTGGAAGCAACAGAAGCAATGCAAAGGAGAACACCTATCGCTGGAGATGTCAGTGATGTAGAGAGCGAAGAAATAGAAGTTGAAGAAGTTACAGGGGAAGATGCGACCGAAGAACATTTATTGAAAGTTGTTGTGAAGTTGGGAGCTAGAGCAAAGATAGACGTCCCAATGTATGAAGGTAACTTGGATGTCAAAGAGTTATTGGACTGGATAAGGTCCATGGACATGTATTTCAACTATGAATATGTCGATGAAGGAAAGAAGGTGAGACATGATGTCACCAGATTAAAGGGACACGCAACGCTGTGGTGGGATGAACTGCAAGTAGAGAGGAAGAGCAAAGGAAAACAAAAGATAAAGAATTGGAATAGAATGGTAGCCAAACTGAAGGCTAAATTCATACCTAATGATTACCAAATAAATCTGTTCAAGAAGTTGTAGAAACTAAGACAGAGGAGTATGACAGTGAAAGAGTACACAAAAGAATTCTATAGGCTGAATATTAGGACTGGACAAAGGGAGAAGGATGATGAAAAAGTTGTCAGGTATATAAATGGCTTGAGGTATGAAATCCAGGATGAGATCAACATGATGACCTTGAGGATAGTGGAAGATGCTTATCAGATTACACTGAAGGCAGAAGAAAAGTTGGCCAGGAATCAGAGTCAACGAAGAAGAAGCAGAGGCTCAAATAGAGGTAAGGGAATTGTCTATGATAAGGCACCAAAAACTAAGGATGAGATTGAGAAATCATATGGTCACTTTGAAAGGGGAGGAAGTTCCCGAACAAGACCATTTGGTGGGAGAAATTTATTTCCTCGAGGAAGAGGAAGAGGTAGAGGAGGTGGAGTTAAATTTTATGCATGTGGAAAGACAAGACACATGTCTTGGGAATGCCCCGAGAGGAAGAAAGAAGGAGGAGGAGAAGCACACATTTTTGAAGCCCAGAATAATGTGGAAGCAAAGGCAACAGAAGGAGGACAGAACCTTATGATGAGGAAATTCATTCTAAAGCCAAAGAAAGAAATAGAAGACTCAGTTTAGCGAACAAGGTTGTTTAGGATTGCTTATAAAACAAAGGACAAAGTTTGCAAGATGATTATAGACAGTGGGAGTACTGATAATTTAGTATCTATAGAAATGGTGGAGAAGCTAGAGCTGGAGACAACTGCACACCCAAGCCGGTATAAAGTATCATGGTTGCAGAAGGGACATCAAGTAATGGTAAGTCAACAATGTAAAGTTGAATTTAAAATAGGAGGTTATAAAGATGAGATTTTGTGTGATGTAATTCCTATGGATGTTTGTCATATTTTTTTGGGGAGACCATGGCAGTTCGATAGGAATGTCATTCATGATGGGAGAAAAAATACTTCACTCTAGAGAAAAATGGTAGGACCCACATGTTGTTGCGAATAGAAGAAAAGAAAGAAAAGGAATAAGCCAACACAAAAATACTTCTTATGAGTGGGAAGGAACTCTTGAAGGAGATTAAGAAAGATCAAGAAATGCAATTTGTTGTAGTAAGGAAGCCAATAATTATCCTTACCAATACTTCCATAGATGATTTACCTGAAGAAATCCAAGAATTGTTAGAGAATTTTGCTGACATAGTAGTGGATGAGTTACCTCACTCATTACCACCGATTAGGAGTATCAACCACCATATTGACTTGATTCCAGGAGCCAGTTTACCAAACAAAGCAACGTATAGGTTGACACCTTGAGAAAATGAAGAGGTTAAGAATCAAGTTCAGGAGTTGTTGGATAAGGCTTAGTCAGGGAAAGTTTAAGCCCATGTGCAGTGCCAACTGTATTAAGTCCAAATAAGGATGGGGGATGGAGAATGTGTACAAATTCTAGAGTCATCAACAAGATTACCATCAGGTATAGATTCCCTTTACCCAAGATGGATGATTTGATGGATTGTTTGAGTGGAGCAATTTATTTTTCAAAAATAGACTTGAAGAGTGGATATCATTAGATAAGAATGAGAGAGGGAGATGAATGGAAGACAACATTCAAGACAAATGAAGGTTTGTTTGAATGGCTAGTCATGCCATTTGGATTGAAAAATGTTCCAAGCACCTTTATGAGGTTGATGAATGAAGTATTGAAAGAATTCATAGGTAAATTTGTCATTTTATATTTGGATGATATATTAGTTTTCAGCAAAACAGAGGAAGAACATTTAAATCACTTGACATTAGTGATGAGGAGATTGCAGCAAGAAAAGTTGTTAATAAACTTGAAGAAAAGTTCTTTTATGAAAACTCATATATTTGGGTTTTGTGATCTCTTCAAATGAATTGAAGATGGATCCAGAGAAGGTGACAACAATCAAAGAATGGTCGTCACCAAGGAGCATATTTGAGGTGAGAAGTTTCCATGGGTTAGCAAGTTTTTATAGAAATTTTATCAGAAATTTTAGTGGTATATGTGCACCCATAATGGACACTGTGAAAAAGAAACATAAGTATTTTAATTGGACAGAGGAGGCTGATAAAAGCTTCATAGTGTTGAAAAATAAGATAACAAAAAAACCAATTTTGGTTTTACCCGATTTTGGAAAAACATTTCAGGTAAGATGTGATGCAGGTGGAATAGCCATTCGATCAGTCTTGAGTCAAGATAATAAGTCAATTGTTTATTTCAGTGAGAAGTTGAATGACACCAAGCATAAATATTCTACATATGACAAGGAATTTTATGTAGTGATTCAAGCTTTGAATAAATGGAGACATTATTTAATTCCAAAAGAGTTTGTCTTGTATAGTGATAATCAAGCTTTGCAATTTATTACTAGGCAAGAGAAGTTGAATCAGAGGCATGGTAAGTGGGTAGAGTTCATGCAGAATTTTACTTTTGTCATTAAACATATTTCTGGAAGTGATAATAAAGTTGCAGATGCTTTGAGTAGAAGGAGTTTGGTTATACAGGAATTCCAAGTGAAGACCTTAGGGTTTGAGCACTTTAAGGAAATGTATCAGGAAGATCTAGATTTTAAGGAGGCTTATGAAGCATATGAAAATCCTTTGTTGAGGGATAAAAACTCATGGGAAGAATATTTACTTCAGGATGGATTGTTGTTTAAGGAAAGTCAATTGTGTATACCAAGATGCTCAATGAGAGATAATTTGTTGAAAGAAAAACATAGTGGAGGTATAGCCGGACATTTCGGTCATGAAAAAACATTTGCACAACTGAATAGTTTGTATTATTGGCCAGGTATGAGGGAAGATGTGAAGAAATTTGTAGACTGATGTAATATTTGTCAACATGCAAAAGGAAAGAGACAAAACACTGGTTTGTATTAGCCATTGCTTATTCCAGAAAGGCCTTGAGATGCAATTAGTATGGATTTTGTATTGGGATTACCTAGAACCCAGAAGGGAAGTGACTCCATATTTGTTGTGGTCGATAGATTTTCTAAGATGGCACATTTCATACCATGCCAGAAAACAAATGATGCTACACATATAGCCAATGTGTTTTTCAGAGAAGTTGTGAGACTACATGGATTGCCTATAAGTATAGTCTTAGACAGGGACACTAAGTTTGTAGGACACTTTTGGAGGACTCTATGGAAGAGGCTGGGAACAAATTTATCTTTTAGTTTAGCATATCACCCTCAGACAAACGGACAGACTGAAGTAGTGAACAAGAGTCTGGGAAATTTTTTAAGGATTTTAGTCACTGAACAAGGTTATCAGTGGGATCAGATTCTAGCATAGGAAGAATTTGGATTTAACAATTCAGTTAATAGGAGCACTAGGAAAAGTCCACTTGAGATAGTATATGGAAGACAACCAAGAAGGATTGTAGAATTGAGAGATTTGAAACAAGATGAATTCAGGAGCGCTGGAGCAGAAGATTTTTCTACAGAAATGCAAAGACTTCATGATCAAGTTAGGAGGAAGCTACAGGATAGTAATCAAAAGTATAAGGACATGGTTGATCAGAAAAGAAGGGAAGTTAAATTTGAAGTGGGAGATGAAGTTTTAGCTCATTTGAGAAAGGAAAGGTTTCCAAGAGGAACATATAACAAGTTGAAGATGAAGAAGATAGGACCATGCAAGATCCTTATCAAATTTGTAGCAAATTCTTATGAGATCGAGTTGCCAGACAATGTTGGGATATCACCGATCTTCAACGTTGCAGACCTGTATCGTTATAGAAGAGATGATGCAGGAGAATTAGATGATCAGAAAGAGATTCAGTGGGAAGAACAGGTGCCCACAGTAGAAAAACGTCAGATGGAGAAAATCTTAGAACAAAGAGGTGGAAAGAAAACCAAAAGAAATATGTACTCTAAATATTTGGTGAAGTGGAAAGATCACCCAGTGGAAGATTCAAGTTGGGTTACTGAAGTTGATATTTTGAAGCATGGAAAAACAGTACAAGAGCTCATGGACAGGAGTCCATGAATATTTTGTCTAGAGGAGTATGATGCAGGAGCATCGCTATCAAATTAAGAAAAGAGAAAGTGGAAGCGAAATCGACACCTCAGCACATTGAAAGAACCAAACCACTCTTAATCAACTTGGTAGCGGTGTGGATATTTTTTGAATTTCTCGTTAATTAAATTAGTTGTATGCAAAGTCAGGCCACGATTTGAAATGACAGATCATTGTAAATCCTTACACGACTATAAAATATTACAGGTGTAGGATATTAGCCCTTATTAGTCATTAGGTTGCATTTAATTAAGCTGGGTAGGTAACCGCTAGAGTAGAAGGTGATAGAACTTAGATAGGAGGAAGAGGAGAGAAGAAGTCTCTTGGTCCTTAGACAAGTTTTTTTTCATTGTATTGTTCGTAAGAGATAACAGTGTAATCGCGTGTTTTTGGACTGAATAGAACAGAGGAGAATTTATCCAATTGTATAGTGTTTATATTATTTTACAGTTTTACTATTGTTATGAGTTTTGTGGATGTATGAGGTTCATGATGAATGAATGAATTCATGAATAATTGAATACATTTTAATTGTTTCTCTTATGTAAGTTATGCAAGGAGTGCATATCGAACGCAAGGAGTGCGTGTGAGAGAGTCTTTCGACTCGAAGCTCAGAAGAGATAGCGTGGGAATTTTGTATGTAGAGTGTGCATATTGAATGCAAGGAGTGTGTATGAGTAGTCTTTGACTTGGAGAAAAGTTTGGAGAAATAACTCGTTTTTTCTCGTAAGACAGTGAAGAGGTCAGTTGCAAGGAGTGTACAAGACCAAAAATTGACTAAGTGTCGAAGAAATCCCTTTGGGAAATTTCAATTTCGAAGGAAGAACAAGTACAGAGGACTTAGCGGGAGAAATCCTTTAGAAGAAGAATTTTCGAAGGTTGGATAAGATAAAGGGTTAAGATCCATCCAAGAGTGAGCGAGATCACTCCAGATCATTGGATTTGGGCAAAGTGCACAAGCTTTAGCCTCTGTGTGCACATAGGAGGAGAAATCGCTGAAGAACCGAAATAGATTATGGTCGTTGGTTTCTAGGGAGTTATTTGTCCACAGATGCGAGGCTTCGGGAAAAATCACTTCGAGGATTTCAATTGAGAATTGAAACTCCCAAAACCCAAAGTTCGAAGTGAATCTAGACTATCATATCCAGAGGGACGCGTAGTGACAGATCGCGAACTTTGGATAAAAGCACTCTGGAGAAGTTGAGAGTTGAGATCTCTGAAACTCGAAGGTTCGAAGTAAATTATAGTCGTCCGATTCAGGAGAACACGCGACATAAATCCATGCACTTCGGGGGAAAGTGAAGGTTGAAAGTTGAGTTTTCTGAAGCCCAAAGTTTCGAAGCAGCTAGGGCCATCGATTTGAGGAGGACAAGTGTCAGCAGATCTTCCATTTCGAAAGATGGCCACTGCGGAGGAAGAAGGAGTTGAGAGTTGAAACTCCCGAAGTCCGAAAGGAGTAATCAATAATGACCGTTGATTTGAAAAGGGCACACGTAACAAGATCGCAGATATATAGGAGAGCGTGATCCGAAGATAAGGAAGGAAAGGAAGTGCTCGGACTTTAAAAGTTTGAGAGCGGGTCGCAATCGAAACCATGGTATTGCAAAAGGGACGCATGGCGATTGGTAGTGAATTGCTTGGAGAAAAGTGAGTTGATCCCAAACCACTCTCGACCATGCTTGCAATCGTGGGTGGAGATAGCCCAAGGTCACATACGGGAAAGGGCTAATGGAGGAGGAGCTAGCACCTGAAAACTGATAGTTCAACAACACGAAGGGAGAGGTTGCAGGTGTCATAGAACCTGCACCAAAAGACTTAAAGATCTTGTGTTTAATTACAAGTGAGACCATTAAGGTTTCATAGGGTCGATTCAACTATGAGAATCGAAGATACTTGACCAGGAGGTCGAGCAGCCTCGAGGAGAGAAGGGGGATATGCATCACAACATTATACTCATTATGGTCTCAACATGCCACTTATTGGAATAAATCCTAGGTGAGGAGGATAACACTCCATCCCAAAATCACTCAAGCTAGACCCAATTGACAAAATCCAACTAGGTATAGATTTTTTTTTGGAAATATAGGGATTGCTAGAAACACTATTTCCTTTAACCTAGCCCCTCCAAAAACTTGTGAAGGAGATACAGAATGTAAAATATGCATACAAGTAAAATCC